>LKTO01000009.1:0-279592 GCA_001399465.1 Hymenoscyphus scutula
GCCCCCCCCCCCCCCCCACCTATTCCCACAGTCCACCTACAGTGGTCCAGTGAGTCCACAACCAAGCCCAACCCACCCAGTCAGAGCGCAAGCGCTTCCCCAAAAGCAGAAATCCGTTATCTCCTGATCTGATTAAAAAAAAAAAGAAATCTCCTCATCTGATTAGATTTCCAATCACGGATCAAACTCGGAGTCGGAGTGCAGGGTACCCGGTAAGACGAGATCCGAAATCACCAGTGGAAATCTCAGAGAATACTCCACTATTTATTTCGGCTTCAAGCTCATGCCTTTTAGTGGATTTTAGGTCCGGATACCGGCATGGTTTTGTTATGAGTTTTTGGGTGGGTTTTCCATTGGGTAGGGGGGGGGGAGTCATTATTTCGGGTTGGTGGGTTTCTGATTCGATGGGTTATTTCACATTTTGGGTGTCACGATTTATTAAAGGGGGAGGAATTTTAGGGGGGAAATTTTGTTATTGTGAATTAGTTAAGTTGGGGCTGGTTTGCTTATACAAGTAAGTAGTGACCTGAAAGAGTGTGATTCGAACTTATCCAGAAGATCAAATGAATTGTTCCACTTACTTTATATCCCTTAAAAGTACCTGGATTACGAAAGCCATGGACGTCTCGAGAAAGATTGAGAGGAGCAAAGTAAATTACTTACTTATATTTTCTCCCAATATCCTCGTGCAGGATCGTGACGCATGGGAATCTCAGCGATCACGCCTGAAGGAAGTTGCGACGACCGAGGAGGGTTTGCTTGCTCGGCGGGTTGAGCTTTACCAGTTGCTTGGGAGGCAGAAGAAGCTGGTTCGTTCGATGATGAAGGGGAGTCTTCCTTTGCGGATGCGACGTCAGTGTCCTCAGAAGGCGCTGGAATGATTACTACTTCAGTCTCTTCCTGTGGTACATAGAAAGTAGTAGCAGGCGCGGGATTTTGACCTGGGAGATGTACTTGATCTGGTTTGGTGGGAAGGGCGTTTCCTTCCTCTTTCTCCAGCAAATCGACATCCACCGGTTCGCTAGAGGGTTTATCATGACGGGTAAAGAGGTTGTCGATTGCAGCGTCATCACTTCGAGCTTGATATTCCCATTCCGCTTTCCGGCGATTACTTTCTTCTCGGTCCCTCTTCATCTGTTCAATGGCCTCCTCGCGTATCTGTCTCTCCTTCTCCTTCTTCTCCCTCACAAGTCTCCATTTCTCTCTCTCACTTTCCCGGAAACGGCGAGCATCCTCGGCTGCAATCAGATCCTTTTCCACTTGAGATAGTGGGAGGCCAAGTCCGGTACTCCAATCAATCGTTTTCGCAGTCTTGAGTAGAGTCTCGATTCTCTCTTTCTCTCGGACTTTCTGTTCCTCGATTTTGCGCTCCCGACGTCTCTTCAATAGGATCGGGATGCCCAATGCACCGAGGAGAACGAAGAGCGCAAGACATAGGCCTAGCACAATCCAGAAGGTCAATGTTAATTGTTTCGGGGCTTTGTGACCTGGTTTTGCTTCATCTCGTGCTAAAAGAGGGCTGGAGGGCTTGCCTACGGTTGGAACCAAGAGTTGGCGACCGACCAATAATGGAATTGCTGTTGCCGTAACGGCAGTAGCGAAAATAACGGGGAAATATGTGATTCTCATCTTGATGGTTTCTGAAGTTCGGGTGACTAGAGAATTTCTGGATTTGAATCTGGGGTTTGATTCTGGACTTGCATGATGGAAGGGACGGTTGGATATATGCGAATGGTAAGGAATTGTTTTTGCGGTAAACAGAAGAGGGAAGATAAGCGAGGATGTCTCTGGTCGATGTTAGAAAGAATTGTGTAGAATAATTCTTTGTTCCCTTCAAGATTGTCTTAGATTCTTCCCCTTCCATTGTAAAATCCTTTACCTTGGATGTTTTTCTTTCTTCTGGAAATTCCTTTGGCAATTAGGAGGAGGACAGAGACAGAAATCAAGTTACCCGATCCCGGGCCGAACCGGGAAACTGTCCGGATCTATTTGGTCAACCACCTACTTGTACCAGGTAGGATAAAACACCTCGAGTTTTTTGATGTGGGCTATCGTATCTCGAGTCCTGTTCATACAGCAATCATCGTTTTCTTTATTCCTAGGCAGAGAAGTCAAGGCAAGCGATGCAGGTAGCCTTTTCCGGATGTTACCATGAAAAGATTCAGTCGCACATTTGAAGTGACTCAAACTTGCGGATTCTTGCTGTGTACCTGCATCAGAAAAAAACAGAATTTATTTTTGCAGGCGCCACTCTGAATCCATTATCCCAGAAATGGCTTTCTCCGGCCACTGAGGTTCATTGGTAGTTTCTGGTGTAACATCGAACCACACCCATCGTCACCACACACCACCACACACCACCATAACGACCTTTCAGATCTTTAGATCTCACGCCCTCGAGATCTACCCGGCAGCCACACTTCAAATCAGATCTCGATATCCAGGGACCAGAAACCCGTGTCCCTGGGGATGGGAATGTGGAATTTGGGTGTTGTGAGGGAATAGTGGCATGAGTTTGGGCAACTCTCGTACGATGGATACAGCCGTATATTATTTTTATGCAGGGTCGATGACGATTTCCCGAGGTTCCCCAGTTCGCTGGGTTGGACTTTGCCATGCCTGCTGGAGCGGACGATGCGGACCGTAACCTTACCCTGTACTGCAAAGCACATTTGTACTCCGTACCTTTTCCGAGGAGAATTGGGAATTGGAACTTTGTCCGTTGCGGAATCGGAGGAGGCCTGTTGCCTCTTTGAGGCCATACCGACTGTTTTCTTTCCTTTCTTTGGGGGTAACCAGTACAGTAAGAGAGGAGAGATGCAAAGGCATCTATCTGCAGAGACACGCGTACCAAGCTGAGTCTGACACAGCAAAGAAGGAGACGAAAGCGAAGGGGCACGAGGTAATGTCCTCCGTCCTCCGTCCTCCGACCAACGCAGAATATGAACTGCCAGCGCCAGCCTCGCCTCGCTCTTTTCGCTGTTTCTTTGGGGTCTTGGCCGGAGAATTGCAAGATATGTAGTCATAGAAAAGGTGCAAGGAGTGGATAGTTGCTTTACAAAGAAATGTCTTTAATATTGATTCGAAAACACCTCTCCTGGCATCGTGGTTGAATTTGGAATCTAAAAGTCCGTGGAGAAGAAAGAGGCAGAAAGAGCGAGCGGCACCTCGGCCAGCGACTGATAGACTGCACAGCACCAACCCCCAAAATATCCACATCCCTGCTCGTCCGACATCCCAGCCAGCCCAGAGCTTTGTTCCATCACCACTTTTTTATCTGCTCTGCTCTGCTCTGCTCTACACCTGCTCATCAGAACTTTTGCCATTCCCACCACCGAACGAGCAACCTCATCCGCCCCTCACCACCAACTCGCCCTCTCCCCTTTCCCTCCTCCCCCAAGAGCTGTGCGGATATCGCTCAGTCTCGTCGCATTCTACAAATCCTCAAAAGTCCTCTCCCAAGACCGGCTTCCGGCGCACTTGCAACCGTCGTCATTCTGGCTTTACAATCGAGATTTGGAGGAGGATCTGCGGCCGTGGCCTCTCCAATGGCCCAGTCAAACGCAGGTTCCACGACGGAAGAATATGAGTATGTGCTGCCAGATTTGAAGCTCCCCGGAATTCAGTGGCGGATCATTGACATGTTGGAATAGTTACGAGGGTCTTGATGATACCTATTCGCTGAGCCAAAAATTGGCTGCCGGCGCCATCGCTGGTATTGCCGTATGCCACCTCACGCAAAACTGCAATGTTTCGAACTCTCTCATGCTAACTTTGGAATAGGAGCACACATGCATGTATCCAGTTGATGCAATCAAGGTACGCAAGAGTTGCCCCGGCTCCCACTGGCAGAATCCTCGTGCTAACAAAACCCTCAATTAGACCCGCATGCAAGTCCTCAATCCAACCCCCTCTGCCATGTACAATGGAGTCGTCTCCGGATTGAAGCGAATTTCCAGTATTGAGGGATATCGTGCTCTGTGGCGGGGAATGTCCAGCGTGGTTGTAGGCGCAGGTTGGTCAAATCCAGAAACCAACAACCATTTGCCGAAGCTGACGATGGCACAGGTCCGGCGCATGCGGTCTACTTTACCACAATGGAGGCCGTAAAGGAAGGCATGGGAGCGAACAACACCAAGGAACACCAAGACTTGGCCTCAAGTACAAAATCCTACCTTGTTCTGATCCTGACTTTTATGCTAATGCCTCACCAGTCGTCAGTGGAGCTGTCGCATGTGTGACAAGTGAACTTATTATGACCCCCTTTGATGGTAAACTTCCATCTTATCCAGCGCCGTGAAATATTACTGATATCGTAAAGTCATCAAGCAGCGCATGCAAATACACAATTCCCAGAAGATGTACAAAACCGCGACCCAATGCGTTAGCCATGTCTACAAAAAGGAAGGATGGAAGGCATTTTATGTTTCATACCCCACCACCATTATGGTCGCCGTCCCATTCACCTCCGTCCAATTCCTTGTGTATGAACGCTTCAAGAAAACCATGAACCCTTCCGGCGAGTACAGACCAGAAATTCATGCCGTTGGTGGCATGCTTGCTGGAGGATCTGCTGCTGCTCTTACGAACCCACTGGATGTAGTGAAGACGATGCTCCAGACTAGGGGAGCTGGCACGGATTCTGAATTGAGAGGAATCAACAACTTCGTAACCGGCATGAAGCTGTTGCACCGCAGAGAAGGTTACAAAGGATATTTCAGGGGAATGCAAGCTCGTACTCTCACAGCCATGCCTAGCATGGGTATTTGCTGGGCATCCTATGAGGCCTGCAAGTGAGTACCCTCTGAATCTGAATTTCCGATTGGTTGCTAACTGTTCTCCGCAGGTCTTACTTCATCGCGTCAAACGTCTGATCCATCGACCAGCGACGAGAATTTTTTGATTCGGTGTAGTCAACACAGGCGATAGCACTCGCACAACAACAACAACAACAAAAAAACAAGCCAATATTCTACTATTTTTGACGAGCCTCCAAACCGCGTCTCTTTTCTTCCATTTCCGATGAAGCAATGGATTTCTATTTGGATACTTCGAGCCGTCACCGAAAACGCATGGCCTGAATAGCATCACTCGATTCTCGTATTTACACGAAATGATCGATTTGTACATAATGATTTCGTTTCTCTAGAGAGGTTTGCCAGATCTTCTTGGGGTGGCCCTGAGCGCTGTCGATTTCCCGATTTTTGCAGGAAAAGGGGTTTCTTGAACAATTCGTGTTAGGCGAGCGGGGATGGCGTTGATAGTCATTTGGGATGCATGAGGGATTCTGATGGGAGGCAAAAAACATACCCTGATGAGTATGGAATGAGAATAGAGCTTTGAATGCCATGTAATTATATCTTGGGGGTAGGGGCTGGTATCTGATAGAGAAACCCCGATAATGAAAACTTCAAAACAACCATCTGTGAGAGGAGCCGAGGAATTTCCTTGTGAATTCTATGAAGAGCCTTTCTGTTCCCAAAACTAAAAATAAATACCATAAAAAACAGGCAGATCGAGGAACCAGCATGGCGTATACCACGTTGAGACATTGAGGCTGGTTAAAGCCGCGTACTATTTTGCTGTGTTCGTGCTTCTTCGTATTCCGTCGTTGTAAGCGCTGATTCACCAAAATCTTGAGAATAAATAGGAAGAATCTCCCAAGTGTATTTTACAGTCATGAAATATCAGTCTCTTAAGGACATTCTGCTCCTGCCTGTTGCGCCTGTGATTAAAAAGATACAATTAGAAGTACCGGGGTTCTAGAACTGAAGGAGGGGTGCTGCACCCCTACGTCACACGGTGGGCTGGGAAGCGAATTCGAAGCCTCGTCGAACGACAAGGACATCCCATCGATTTCAATTAAAGATCACGCCAACAACACAATCTCGAGCCTGCACATTTCACCACACGATTACGGGTGCTACGAGTCAACTCTGCGACGATAAAGGGGGCCTGGTGATTTTATAATACCACACACCCACGAGGAGGGCCACACTTGGAAGGAAGGAGGGGAAGAACAGGAAGGCTCATGAAAGGAGAAATACAAACCCGGCCCGGTCATGATGCGAAACAAGACTTCATCGTCGCTGCAGAAGACGTACGATGAGTGTTATTTGAGCTGTTCGACTGCCGTGTTTTTTGAGGGCAAGGTGGGTTTCCTTTCACTGTGGATGGCGGCATGGTTAGCTGACCTCGTCACAGGGCAATGAAGCCGAAGCATTGCGATCATGGCGCGAAGCCCTCGATAAAATATATTACCATAATGCATATCGAGTACCAGCTGGGTACGTACCCAAATCCGAGACGGAGAAAGCGTTGAAAGACAGCTTGCGGAATATGGAGATGCAATGCAAGGAGCGGGTTGACTTACTCGTGGCCTTGAAGGCTTCACGGGAGGAAAAGTCGACAGCAGACAAGGAGC
This sequence comes from Hymenoscyphus scutula, assembly GCA_001399465.1. Classification (NCBI taxonomy): domain Eukaryota; kingdom Fungi; phylum Ascomycota; class Leotiomycetes; order Helotiales; family Helotiaceae; genus Hymenoscyphus; species Hymenoscyphus scutula. The sequence continues at coordinate 6,425 of LKTO01000009.1, forward strand.
CGGAAGAAAACAATGGGAAGATAACAAAATCCGCGAAAACGACACCCAGGCCTTCTGAGGATAAACCAAGAGGGGAAGCGGGGTTCATTGGAGATGGTACGATTCCGGCGTCTAGTTATGAAGGGATCTCGAAACCACCACCACTTCCTCAACGACCGGGTCTAATGGCGAAGAATAGCTCGGAGATGGCAGTTATTGGGAGGAAGGGGAGTTCAAGCTATTTGGGGACGAGTTCTAGGATGTCAAGTGCGCCTATGGCTTCATCGAGCAGCCATCTTGCACCAAATAACCACCAGATGAAGAAATCGTCGAGGAGTCCGAGTCCGGAAAAAAGACATATGCTCCACACGTTGAGATCCTCAGATAAAACGGGAAGGAAACCAGTCCCAAAGGCGCCTAGGAATAAGGAGAACCCGGTTACGAATAAGGCTGCTTCTTTGGCGTGGCAATCGTTGGGCAGAAGGGATCGACTTGGACGAAGTTTGGATACAGAACTTGATAATAGTTCTGCTACGCTCTCGGACTCTCGAAAGGAGAGTATTTCAGATCCCACAACAGGATCGTCTAGTAAAGTACGATACGACAGCAAAACCAGAACTTTAGTGCCTGACAAGGATACAAAAAACACAAGCCCAACAGAGTCGATAAGTGGGAAAAGAAAACCACACGAATCTTCTAGTCGACCAAGTGGTTACCCCTTTCCGCCAACAACCTCAAACCCTGCTCCTGGATTAGCTCGAATCATTTCTGGGGCTCAAGACAATTCTGATCTTGACCCTTCAACCCCCCTGATACAGGAAACCCTTCCACGCCAGAGACGAACTCCCCCACCTCCCCCACCTCATGCAACCCCGCCAATGAAACTTGAACCGCTAAATTATCCCACATATTTGAAAGAATACCCGGAAACGGCAGCGAAAAGGACGAAGGCAGCAGAAGCTGAATTACCAGTAAGGCGAAGACCAAAAGAAGCAAAGGACCGCGAGAGGAATTCTCCTAAAGTTCAACGGAGACCGGTTGCAACGAAACCAGCATCCCCCATGCATCGAGACCGACACCAAGAAAGAGACGAGGCAAGACGACAGAAGAGAAGAGAAGCGGAGAAGCCAACAGACGAGGATACTTCTTCTCAAAGTGTCGACGATAATACTAATAGTAGTGATAATCAAGGATCGAAAACCAAACGCAAACAAAAAAGGAAACAAAAGGAGGACCCATTGCTAGTAGATATCACCACGCCTTCGGACGATTCCGATTCGGAGAAAGACCCTGTCAGGAGCGCCTGGGAATTGAAAGTTGCATCTCTCATGAAGAATCTTCCCAAGGGCGTAGACGAAAACGCTGCAAAGCAAATCTTCAACGAGATAGTTGTTCAAGGAGACGAGGTTCATTGGGACGATGTAGCTGGTCTTGATATCGCCAAGAATGCTTTGAAAGAAGCAGTCGTCTACCCCTTTCTCCGTCCAGACCTCTTCATGGGACTTCGCGAACCAGCGCGGGGTATGCTTTTATTTGGACCACCAGGGACCGGGAAAACTATGCTCGCAAGAGCAGTCGCTACCGAATCCCGCTCTACTTTCTTCTCGATATCCGCAAGTTCTCTCACCTCGAAGTATCTGGGCGAATCCGAGAAATTGGTACGAGCACTTTTCTCCCTTGCGAAAGCGCTAGCACCAAGTATCATTTTCGTTGATGAGATTGATTCTCTTCTTTCCTCACGAGGAGGTGGTGAACATGAAGCAACGAGGAGAATCAAGACTGAATTTTTAATTCAATGGAGTGATTTGCAGAGAGCTGCCGCGGGTAGGGAACAAAGTGAAAAGGAGAAGGAAAGAGGAGATGCGAGTCGCGTCCTCGTACTCGCCGCTACGAATTTACCTTGGGCCATCGATGAAGCAGCCAGAAGAAGATTCGTGCGAAGACAATACATCCCGCTACCCGAAGACGAAACTAGAGGGGTGCAATTACGTACCCTTCTTGGTCATCAAAAGCATGGGTTGAGCGAGGATGATATCCAGGAGTTGATCTCGCTTACTGATGGTACGTTCCTTTCTCTTTCCACTTTCCGTTTCCTACCCTCACCACTCTCAATTCTGGTTTATTAACACACAACAGGCTTCTCAGGCTCCGATATCACGGCCCTAGCGAAAGACGCGGCAATGGGACCTCTTCGTTCTCTGGGCGAAGCATTACTTCAAATGTCCATGGATGAGATACGTCCTATTGAGATGAAAGATTTCAAAGCTTCGCTAGTTAACATTAGGCCTTCGGTAAGTAAACAGGGACTGAAGGAATTCGAGGATTGGGCTAGGGAGTTTGGGGAACGGGGTGGTTAGTCAGAAATCGCTTGGGGCTTAGATTATGTTATGATGACTGAATGAGAGCTAACGAGGAATGGATGGATGGATGGATGGGCGTGTGAGGCATTTGGTGGGTGGGTTGTGTATTTGTTTTGTGGTGTTGGGATTGGAATCGGGATCCGATGCGAGCTTGATGGTGAGCTTGATGGAGTACATTTTGGCAGTTTGGAACTATCTTATCTTTACTCCGCGAACTACCTCCAAGTTGTATATCAATATGGAAATGAAACAAGATTTCAATTCCAACCAGAATCGTTACGAATGTATATATATCACAAAGCGGTGAGTTAGAAATTCTCGGGATAAGGGCAAGCGCAGAAGCTGTAAAATAAGTACAACCTAAATAACTCGACCTTGAGATTCCCAGAACTTCCAATGCTTCAAGGATAAAATAATTAGTCTCCTGTGCGTAGTTTTGAAGAGTTAAAGGGGATCTCAGGTTGTAGTGCCAACATTTCTGTCCACGGGGAGAAATCAGTCAGACAACCTAACTTGGGCGCAAAAGAATAGAAAAAAGGGGTATTGTATTGAATTGCTATTTCCGTTCTAACAACGGGTACATCTTGGTGCAGATATCTCTCCTTCCTCCACATGCTGACAAGCCCAGCTGCGCCACCATTCCCTCAGGTTCCCTCATAAAAAGTCATCTATCATCCATCCATCCCCGACCCACAAAGGTAAGATCGCAATCGCAGAAAAATCGCCCAAACCTAAAAACAGGGAAAGAAAAATCTTCGCCTCAAATCCCTATCCCACCCCCAGCATTAGGAGAAAACTTAAAAAAAGAACGCCACAAGCAATTCATAAAATCGTGAAAAAAAAATCAACCCCCCGCTTGAAGAATAAAAAATTGAGTGAGGATGTGTTCAGTAAGGAGAATTAACAATATCATCCTTTCCAAGCTTATATCGTCCGCTATCTTTTGTTCCAAGTCTGCTCGCCTCGCTTCTGCGTCCACCACCAAGACGGATCTGAGCCGGATTCGCAATACTCTCTCGAGTGGGTTTCTTGAAGGATTGCTTTGCCACCATGTTGACTTCATTTGGAAGAGCAACGATGACATTCTTGTCTGATCCATACTTGAAGTTATCCGCCTTGACTTCCTCGGCATATCGCTTGATGCTGTAAGGGTCTTTACTACCTCGGAGGACCTTCTTCATGTTCCAAGTGACAATGAAGGGACCTGTAGCTGTGATGATGGATGTTTCTGCTTCTCCTTCACCAGTGTTGAATCGAGCAGTGGTGAAAGAAATAGGGACTCCAGTCTCGTGTTGGAATTGTGCGACATGAGATGGTGTCAGTCCTAGGCGACGTGGCTGAGGCTTCGAGTCCTTACCGAATGACTTTTCGAAGCCCAATTTGCCCTCATTCTTGCCAGTCTTTTGCAAAGCATCAATGAGAAGCAAGTATGTTCGGCAAGTAGCAAGAACCCACCGACCATCAGCGCTTACATCAAGACCGATAATGGGCTCACCAAGGGCAGGAATATGGGTTTTGGCGTTGATACCAAGACGGTCAAACATGCGGATATCACCCTTGTTACTAGCGACAGCGATATATCCCTTATCAGTTGTAGCTGCCGCCGAGAAGTCATTCTTTGAGACATATTGCTTGAGCTCTGAGTCTACCAATTTGTTGCCGGCTAGACGCGGATCGATGCGGTAAAGAGCATTTCGGGATAATCCAAGGAAGGTTTGCTCTCCGCTCATCTGAGCAAACTTGCTTTCAGGAGCGAACGTATTGACTGGAATATCATCATGAACTTTCCACTCATCGACAATTTTACCGTATTCCAAATCCATTCGATAAAGCGAATTGGGCTCATTTTCGTTCTGGAGAATCATATTGGTATCCTCAGCATGAAGCATAACCTTCTTGGGGCTAAACAGCTTTCCTCCAGGAGTTTCAACCTTGGAAATGTTTGTCGAGAATTCCAAGTTGTTATTTGGCGTATGCTTGAACACTCCGATTTTTGATCCACGAACGACGAATGAACGATCGTGCTTGTAACCAACCGCAAGTTGAGAGTTGACATTCCCATCATCGTTTTTGGTGACCACGTCGTCTTCATCTTCGTCGCTATCGTACTCTTCACTTCGCTGGCAATCATCCTCGGGCTCTTCCTCCTCTTCCTCCTCCTCCTCTGGGTAGTCCTCCGCATCTTCCATTGCAAGGTCCTGGAATGCTTCGAGGACATAGTCCCGATCATCCTCCTTGGCTTTATTCCATTTGATCTCGTTCAGTTGTTCCCACAAGGCCTGCATCAAACCCTCTTGGAAACGGAGGAGAGTTGGTTCATCTTTAAATCGTAGAAGCCAGGAGTATGCATCACCGTTTGCAGAATATGCATTGAAGATACAAGAGAGATATTCAAAACTGAAAACAGGATTGATATCAGCAATAATTTCCTGGCCAAGCCAATCTCTATCGTCGCTTCCAATTTGCAAATAATATCTCCAACTACCAACTTCAGAAACAGTAGCCTTTACGGCTGGATCTTGGATGATGAATGCCCCAGATTGAAAGTCGAACAAGTGGAGTTCAGCAATTTCCTCTGCTAAGATGGATCTTGCCTCAGGATGCTCAGCGACCGGAGGCGCAGCTGTTGGCCCCTCATCTGGCGGTGTCTCTTCACGAGTGTTTCTGGTTGGTGTAGTCTCCCGCTTTAATGCCGAATTGGCCGTGCTTCTAGTGGTGAGAGGCATTGTCTGTACGGGGGATAGAGCTTGCGGGCTCTGCTGCGGGCTATGGATCGGACTCGCAGAAGGTATTGGTGGTTCGTCGACGAAAGTGAACTGAGCAAGCTCTTGGGTGGTAGCTGTGGTGTGGTTCTTGCGATGCTTTCGTTCGTATTGGCAGCGTACTGCCGTGAGTTCGAAAGCCTGGACCTGAGCCTCTTCAACTGAGATATCGCAAACAAATTCGTAAAGATCGCCGGCGTCGCCGCTTAAGTCTCTCCAAGCCAAAACCTTCTCTCCGCCCTGTCGAATCTCTGATCGGAAATGGAGACTTTCGTCGAGGAGGAATGTCTTTTCGTCTCGTTCGGCAGCTAAGACAGACGTGGCCGAGTCCTCGCCGTCCTCTTCGTCCAGCAACTCCTCCTCTCCTTCCTCGTATGCGCGTTGGATGACGAGCTGGTATTGGAAGTCTTGATTCGTCTTTCTAATTCTTGCGGCGGCGTCCTTGAAGATCAGCTCCGAGTAGCCTTTGGGCGAAAGTGGTCGGACGATGTAGAGTTGGCCTTGGGGGATTTCGATGATGGACTCTTTGGAGGTATCACCAAAGATAAGTTTCCCAACTACAAAAGAGGGTTAGCATAGCACGGATCGGGTAGTGGCGAAGTGAATAGGGCGGTCAAAGGCAGGCACGGATGCCCATTACCACGGCGACGCGACGAGGGGTAAATGTCATGATAGGAATTCTCGGGAGATAAACAAGGTTAAACAACAAACTTACCATTTCTAAGGACAAACATTCTGTAAGGAACGTGTTGGTTTCGCAGATGATAGGCGAGGGGTATGGATACGGGGTACCAGCAAGGCACCGGTCTTTTGTAGAGCGAAGTGATAAGGAGGGTACTTGTACTCACTCGAAATTATGGGAAAGATTTTGTGGTGGAAACACCATGAGGGATCTTGCCTGGACTGCGGGGCCTTCCAATCCTTGCTTGCTATGACGCTCCCGCCACAAGGAAGCGAGAGACACGTGACACCATCGACACCTCCTCTGTGCACCGCCACGCGACTAAAGCAGCACCATGTATCGGCTCTGTCCTTGCCTCGCTAAGATATAGCTCACAGTACTACCTTCCCGACACAACGTCCCGCGTTCCAGAGCCTCGAAAACGACTGTTAGGCATGTAAGTCATCTAACTAGACATTGTCTAGAGACTATGGCTTCCCCCACGGCACATTTATTTTAAAATTTTCTTTAACCACGAGCATTCCTTCCACCGCTTAGCAGCTATGCCTAATCACGAGATGCAGCCTCGTCCAGCAACACTCTCAACCTCCTTTCAGAGTCGACTCCTTCGATTGCCACCAGAGCTCATCCAAAACATACTCAGCTATGTCTTAGCTACTTTTGGAATTCAATGTGTCGTGCGACTGAGACTCGTCAGCAAATCTTTCTACGGAATGATGGACGGTGCGGTCTTTACAGGCAATTATTTCAGAGACCAAATCCACATCTGCGGAAGAAAGATATCCCAATCATACTTAGCCAAATTCTTGGTTTCTAAAGTTGTACAAGACCACCAACGCAAAACTCCCTTGTCTCAACTCGTCGATGGGGCTGTAGATATGGCACTCGGGTATTCTTCCGATTTCATCTTGAATGAGGAGAAGTTACGAGATGATTTCATCGTCGTGCTTTGTGGCGCCATGGCGTTCTTTCTCGAAGCTCAAGCTCTCGATGTATATGATGATGAGAATGCCGATGTCTCCCTCGTCGAAAAGAGGAAAGCTGCCTGGGTTGGCGCAGCTGCCACCGGGCAGATAGAATTATTGCGTCAAATGACACCTGTGGCCTCGGACGACAGCCAATATTTTGGTCCACCTTTAGGTAAGCCAAGGTTCTTGAAGCTCTTCTCCTGCTACTTCTAAAATGTGACAATCCATTTTCAGAGTGGCAGGCTAATTCTGAACTTGGGAAAACAGGAATGGCCGCACTTAATGGCCATGCAGCAACGACACAGGAACTTCTCCAACGCGGCTTCCAGATTGATTTTCTGGGATTGCTAACAACACTACAAGCTGCCTGTATTGGCGGCAATGAGGAGATCATCCACGAGTTACTCATGTTTCACTCCGACTCGCAGAAATTTAGCTATGAATATCAAGTGGCAATCATTCTTGCGATCGAGAACTCTCAATGGCGTCCCGCCCTCCACTGTATGCAACCTTCATCTTTGTTCCCCATTCTGAACTTATAGTTTTCGTGGTCAAGAGCACTTTATATGCTTACTCGCCCCTCTTGGCCCCCGGGTCGACAAGAAAAACATATCCTAATGTATGATAGTGTTTCACCATACTACTGTTCCAGACACTACATCCCTCAAACAAAGTAAGAAGCAGCCACTAGATTCCTTTCTCACCAGTTCACGATGGACAATGGAAAAGGCAGTAAAAAGCCTTGGTTATTCTAAGTTTCTAGAGCAATCCAAACAATTGTTTGGAAATATCTAGGTTAATTGCATGAATTGCCCACGAATATCTGAATAGGTGCGCAGGGCGAGAATACACCTGAAGTATCTACTACAAATATCTCCCGCCACTTTCAATGTCCCTCGCGAGACAAGTTCATACTTTCAAGCTGGCTCTCGGTCTCATTAGCTAATTTGTCACAGCGATGTTTTGTTGTGCCGCAAAAGTTGGCTGCAGCGAAATGATCAATGCAATGTTAGATGAGGGAGTAGACATATACTGCCACGATCCACGAAACGTCCGCCTCAGCGCCTACGAACACGCTGCGTCAAAGGGCCACTTGCACATTTTAAAACTTCTCCAAGCTCGTGGTTTTGATCTATCTCGTTGTCATGCCGCTGGGCATTTTTACCCAATCGGCTATGCCATACAAGGTGGTCATCTTACAGTCTTGCGGTTTTTGATAGACGATGGGGAGAAGTTCGCGGGAATAGCTATACCCGAAGTACTTTGGCGAGAAATGATACGAGTGGCCAAAAAGTTCAACCAGGGGCATATTGTGCGTATTCAATCTCTTCAAGTAAAGTCCTTTTTTAGTCTGGTCCTCGCGAGAAGGCAAGTTCATACTTGACTACCTAGCTAGTGCCTAAGATTCTACAGCGATTCAAAGTATGGAAGCAATGATAGGTATTTAATACCGTTAGTCACTTATATTGCGAGTTGTTCCTAAGACTCCGTTTCATCCTCCTTAACAAACATCCCCAAAGAAACGTACTGACTCTGAAGTTTTTCAGATAGAGTATATTCACGAACGACAGCCGGAGACTTTGCTTTATTCAGAAGAGGATAGTCCTGCGGAAGAATTAGAAGAGAAGGAAGACGAAGGGTACGATATCGAAGAAAATGACTTTGAAGATTCTGAATTGCAAGAAATTGAATTGGGGGATCTTGAATCGGAAGAGTATTATTTCGAAGAGGACGATGTTGAAGAGGACGAAGAAGACGATTGAGACTCCCTTCTTCTGCCCCCTTGGCCGTGGGTGTGGCTATTAAAAAGAAATTTCCTGTTCTTTGTTAGATGAGCGGCAGTGCACTCCTTAAGAACATGGTTAGGGTCTATGGTTCTTACGTTCTTTCTGTCTGTATGGTTATTATGGTTAGGGAGGAGTTCTTTACCTGTGGGTTTACTGGCCCATCGGCAGGTCTTGCTGCACAGTTTTAGTGTAGAAAACTTGACAAATATCAAAATTGGTTCGGATAGATTGGAGATTCTTGGTGTGGCTGACGAGCAAGCTAATTGTAACTCGTGGGTGAGCCGTGGGTGAGCCGTGGGTTAGCCAGTAGTTGTCAGTCGGTAAGCCATAACTCGTGGATAAACTGTAAATTGCTGGGAAAATGTGACTTAACTCAACTCGCTTTGAAATATCGGCTCAGGTCTTCCTTTTAATTGTTAACTTCCTTGGCGGTGTTGAGAACTCAAAATATTGCACAACGGAAAAATCCATCTGGGACTCAAAAATGCTCTCACATTATAATTTCTAAACAGACGTTGCATCTGTCTTATTCTCATTATTACCAGGATATTCATAAAATCCCGAACCGTTTTCCCAACTTCTTCATATGCCTTGATATCCAAATATACAAGAAACGAAAGACAAAAAAGACAAGCCACCCGGCTGTCAACCAAAACGCCAAAATTTGCCCCGTGTGTAAACTCAAACCCAAAATCCACGTGCAGAATCTATATATTCATCTTCTTCTCTCGGCAGTTTTCGGCGGAAGCTTGAAACTCAAGCTCCCGGCGATATCGCTCATTTCGGCCTGGCTACCTTCGTTTGGATTCTCCACGCCTTTTCTTGCCAGGAGCTCTTTGTAAGCGATTCCTCGCCTATCTCTGATTATCCTCAGTCCCTCTCCTGTCACAGAGATAGCTCCCGACACTGACTTTGCGTGGATCGAACCCTCCCAGACTTTGGGATAAATCACGGAAACGCTTGCCGAGTTGGAGGAATGCTTAGATTGGAGATTGCGGAATTTTTTGACTGCGGAGGAATCGGGAGATGGGGAGGAATGTCTGTAGAGTGCGCGGGAGGGCGGGATAGTGAGGTAAGGCGACTCGTCTCCGATGGGATCATAAGGATCCGGAGTGGGGGAGGAAGATTGTGGTTGCGTAGTCGGTGCAAGATGCGAGATGAAGATGGGATCCAGAACAGTAAGACTCGTCGAGCCGCTTACAGTATGAGTTTCGAAGCGACTGGAGAAGTCGACTTTGTCAGAATTGCTTGACGGGATAATAGGTAGAATATGGAAATGAAGGCTTCCAGCGGTATTCTTGAAACTTCCCAGAGAGCCGAGATAGTAAGTCCCAGCGATAGCACCAGAACTTGAGTGAACATTGGTAATGTAATTTCGCGGTGGCGGAACGAAATCAGGATTGTTCGCATTTTTAATTGGCAAGTTGACCTCGATTCTTCCATTTGCAGTTTGGATTTCTAAGTCTGCCGGAGCTGGTGCATCGGGGGCGACCTCTTGAGGGAAAACACCCACGCTTATGGCCCCTGATTGAGAAGATAGTCCAAGGAAATCCATCAAAGGGTAAATGCCATTTATTGAACCCGAGACTGTTTCCACAAGGACTCGTCGAGACTCGAAAAGATGCTTGGTGTCAGGAACAGAGAGTCCGGCGAGTAAGTTGCGACTTTGGTTTGTATGAGGGGCGTTCTCATCTTCCGGAATCAAGACTGGAAGTTGGGAACGTGCTACTTTATCTGATGGAGCCAAGCCAAAGTCTTCGAGCAAGGGGAACCATACGTCACCCGTCAGAGTAGTAAATTTCGAACGACCAGAAACTTTAACCTTGACATCGTCGAGGACGCGCAGAGTTAGGGTAATGCCCTCAATGAGAAGATTTGTGAATTCAGCACCCTCGGGGATCCAGGCGGTAATTTCGACAGAAACGCAATGCTTCCCATGTGTGGAAACCCATGCAAGTTTCGGGGTACTGATCTTGAGTGTTCGGGTACCTTCATCCCAATTTCTGATAACATCCAAATCTGGATCGCTAACATGCACGTCAACTGTGAAGTGTGGCCGGTTACCATGCTCAGAGTTCGGGTCCAACCGTCGTAGACGAATTTCTCCTGAAGTCTGCACAGGAGACATTCGACGTGCTTCGTCGGTATCATGATTTGTTTGCAGTACCGTCAAGTCTGAATTGATTGGAAACTCGTACGTGATTGGATCCACACGAATTTTGGCTGCTGGACAATAAGGCTCATTCGCGTCAATCGGCCTTTCTTTCACTGGAATCGTTTTGGTTGGGTTCTATAGATCGGTTGGATTAGCTCTGGGAAAGTATCATAGAAGCGGAGAACAACTCGAGATATGAGAACTTTACGATGTATATAAAACATCGCACCCTCGATGAGAGGTGAATATCGGAGGGAGTTGGGAAGAATGTTCACACTCACACTTATTGATACATGAAACATAGTGGTAAATATAGCAAAGACCGCAGCAAAGGCAACGGCCGAGAAAACAATGCGCCTAACCATCTTTCGTCGACTGTGAGGCCTGGACTTATCAGAAAGTGGTGTTGTCTCATCTGGAAGGCCATCCATGGGGCCTCCCATGCTTTCCGGCTCCGTTCTTGGGAGGAGAAAACCCCTTTCGCCAGTCTCAAGCTGTGGTTGCTCAGCAAATGTGCTATAGCGTCTGGGTGATTGGGGTTGGGATAGTGGTGACAATGGTTGAGGTTCAGATTCTTGTGAGGGGTCAGACGAGGAGTGACTAGGTGTGTATCTGGTGGACGTAGTAGGTGTAGGGCTTGGTGTATATGCTGGAGGAGGACCACTCATCCCGCGAGTGCGACCGTAAGTCATTGCATCGGATTCGGGGTAGTTTGGGGATGTAGGAGTATGTCTAGGTGGATGTGAAGATGTCCAAGTCTCACTTTGGCCTGCCGCGTGGGAGCGTGACGAAGAAGATTGGGCAATGGCCGGATGGCTCGCGGCAGTTAGAGGTCTTGATTGTGTTGCCTGGGTGTTGGGTGTGGGGATCAAGGTCTTTGCCTCTGGCTTTTTATCATCATCCATCGTTGGGTCTTGTACCATTTGGTTTGGTACTCGTTCCCCGCCATTGAAGTAGCCATCCGAGGGGACCAGCAATTCCTCACTCACAGACTCCGATTCCGAGTCCTCAGCCGAGTAAAGATTGTCTGAATGTGGGAAAGGCATCTCGGAAGGGAGGCACGAAGTGCAAAGTGCAAAGCACCAGAGCTTGGTGACTCGGAGCGGTCCTAGAAAGCGTCGTACACAACAGATTTGTTGGCCTCAAGAAAGTGGGTAGGAGACAAACGAGAAGAGAGGCGAGAGGCAAAGAGAATTGGAACAGAGAATTGACGTGGCCCAGGAAAGAGTAAGCACGGGGGAATTTGAAAATTGTGTACGGACGAGTAGATGGCACTAGCACTTGCTGGTGCGCTGCAAGTGGGATGAGCTTGAATGTTTCCCATTTGTGGTTGCCTGGGTTGGCCGCGTGGGCGGCTGTGCAAAAAGCGGTGCAGAAATGAACACCTGTCATTGGCCTTCGCCGTGAGACCGCGTGAGAGTCTTTTGGTATAATTGGCTGCATGATGACGAACTGCTACTTTACTTTCTGCTGTGGTGCTGTTGACATAAAGCTATGGTGTTGAGCCAAAAACGGGTTTGAGACGTTGCAGTTAGCTCAGAGTTATATGTACATGCAGCTGCGAAGGCTTCGGATAGGACTTCTGAGCTCCGACTCGGGCCTCGGTTCGGAAGCCGTCTCCGATATTGTACCTGAATTATCTACTTACAGTAACTCCTACCCGCTGCTGAAAATATATTTACAGTGGACAAATAGAAAAATATATTGAACAAGGTGCTAAGAACAACCGAGGGCCATGGTCCAACAGCTTAAGGTTAATGTTGAAATAATAAAATTGACTGCCGCTTCTTCTGTCCACGAGCCTTACCTCCCCAAGAGATTCTCACAACACACCAATCTTCCAGACTCCAATTCATTATTTATGTAACCTCAAGAGACACTCAGCCCACTATGAGGGCGCAAATACTCAGAAGCTCACTTGCCTTGAGAAGAATACCCAAATCCCCCAAAGCTTGCTTCTCTGCTCAGCCTAAGGAAGATGCAAAGCCCACCAGTGACCGTATTCACATTCTTGGACTTGGGAATCTAGGTCGGCTTTTTGCTCATGGTCTAGCAACGTATGAACCCTTTTATCCTTGTTGCCCCTGTTCAATACCTATTTTTAGTAGTAGGGAGCAAGTTTTATCCTTACTCACTGTCCCGGCTCCAGAGTTGACGGGAAAAACATATGCTGATTTGTTGCAGGAAGCCTGACCCACCACCAATAACACTCCTACTACATCGAGAAAGCCTCCTCGAAGAGTGGCAAGAGGCTGGTGAAAAGATTACCTTGACCATCGATGGCATTCCCTCAACATCAAGGAATCATGATGTGGAAGTCATCAATTCTCAGAGCCCAAACCCCAAGGACCCCATCTCAAATCTTATCGTGGCTACCAAAGCCCCAAAGACATTACAAGCCCTATGGCCATTGAGGGACCGCCTCTCTCCGACATCTACCATTGTTTTCACTCAAAACGGCAGTAAGTTGATAAATCACACTTGTTCTCTCATCTTACTTCCACATTAACTACAAAGATGGGCTGATGCATTTGCTTCTAGTGGGAACCATCGAAGAAGTATCTTCCTCCTTATTTCCCGACCCTGTATCGAGGCCAATTTATACCAACGCGGTTGTGTCACACGGGCTCTTTTCCAGTGGACCATTCGCCTCTGTTCATGCTGGAAAAGGCGATATAGAGCTCGCCCATCAATCAAGGAAGGATTATCTAGCATGGGTGGAAAGCCCAAATCCTGAATCAGTACTCTGGCAAATAACTCACTCGCCTCTTCTCAATGCAACCTGCCGGACCCCCACTAGGGGGACAGAAGTTCGAATGAAAAAGCTGGTCGCCAACGTAATTATTAATCCGCTCAGCGTCTTGTTTGACTGCAAGAATGGCGAGCTTCTTACCCCAGGCAGTCCAATCAGAACTTTGGCACGCTTACTTATGGTCGAGATATCCGACGTCCTACTTGGGGAGGTAGAGCGTGGAAGCGACTGGGCCTTGAACATTGATGATAGCGATGTTCGACCGCAGCAGGTGCTGACACAATTCCGAATCATGTTGGTACCACAAGAATTGGAATTTCACGTTGAAGATATCGCAAAACGCACAGCGGAAAATTATAGTAGCATGCTGCAAGATGTGAAGGCGGGTAGGGAGACGGAGATAGACTATATAAACGGTTGGGTCGTTAAGAGGGGATTGGAGCAAGGTAAAGATGTGGGGGTAAATCAAAAGGTAGTAGAGTTGTTAAAATCGAAACGGAGACTGGAACCAGACGAGGTGGAGGGAGAATTTCTTTTCCCTGGTGGAGGGTGGGAAAAGAAAATTGACAGAGGGCAATTTTTGGAGCTTTGATGGTCCTACCTGTTCCCCTAAACGTCATTTGGAGCGGCGGGGGCCATATGGTTTGAATGGATTGGGTTTTCGGAATATATGTACAGTACAATCTGCCTCGATATCAAAATTCTTGAATGGTTCTCTCTTCTGGCCACGATCTTTAATTCTCTACAACCAACATCTACTTCGTTACCTGACTTGGTGTGATCGCGAAAGTAGGTCGTACATATCTAAAATTAAGTTGTCAGTTAATTGGGAAAGCCACTACCCATCAGACATATCGTCTCTCAAAGTGTCCTGCACTGCACCCCTATCGTTGCGGACGTCCCACCCAGGCCCGCAGTTATATGCAAAGAAAATATACACATACCTATCCGAGTTATAAGCACTAGTCTCGCTTCCCATCAACTTCTTCTCCCTAGCCAAGTCCGCATAATGTCTTCGTGCCAAATCCCGATCTTCTTCCGCGGTCAATAGAGGTATAAGGTATATTCTCGACCACATCTTTTCGCGTCCGAGTTCACTATCCAACTTATCAGCTTCATCCTCCTTAGATTCCTCTGCAATCGGCCGATCTGCCCCCTGGTGTTCCCAATTGCTCCCTCTACTCGACGAGATGAGGACAAGACATACTTATGTTCCCGAATTCCCTGTCCCACCTTCCAGAATCCAAAAGTCATAATTCCTGCCATACCCGCAAGCAAAACAGCTGGTCGGAAACCGCGTGCGGGAAGGTTGCGCTATTAAGATGGTAGGTTAGCAGCTATCCTCTCAATTTGCCCTGCGCTTCCTGGATGTAGTTGCTTCTCCCCTCCTTTAGCCGGTGAAGTTGCGCCTTTCTTCTCTGGCATCCGCAGAAGCTCCAGTCCACGATAAATCCCTCCTTCCACTTCATCTGCGCTAGCTTCCAAACTATGCAGTGCCCATCGTCCACCCTTCTCCTCGCCCGTAACTCATACTTCCGCGTCCGCCCCGCCCGTCTCAGTCTCTTGCATTCCAAACAAGAACAAAAAACGCACCTTGTATTGCACAGGGCCGTAGCCTCCCGAAGGTGGCAGATCTTGAGGCATCGTGTTGTGTCGGTCGAGTCAATTAACTGTTCTTTGGTTTCTGGCCTTGGATTGAGGTTGAAGGTCGAAAGGTTGGAGCTTAAAGGCGGTGGAGAACCTTACCATAAATGGCGATTCTGCCACAGAAGTGGGACCAAGCAAGTTTCCATTTTGACAACTTCACTACAACATCAATCAAAACACCAAGTGTTCAGTCAGAACAGAATACGTTCAAGCTGCTCACTATACATACAAACCAGCTTGTTCAAATTTTGTTTAAACATTTGCTCCATTTATTACATTTTCAAATGCCTCACTTCATTTTATTGCATGAGCTTGCGCTTTAGTAAAGATGCATTGTTTGCTCCTTTCTTTATGTTTTCTACTGAATATTCTGTGGCAGATTCTCATTCACCAATTAGTATCTGGATCTTTTCTATTTTTCTCATTTGGTAGCCAAGAGGTGTGCTTACCTCTGCCCTTGTTCTTCTTCTTTTTAGCGAATTGCTAAAATTGATCTCCACATCAAAAAGGGCACGAAATGGTATCTAACTCCTCAGATACTGTTTCTTGAACTCAGTAGTGTTGTCTAACAAATCGGTGTCTAGACACAAGATCAAATTGATGTTGGCATTACCTGCAGAAGCAGAAATTGCACTTTCTTTCACCTCCAACAAGTCATCACAACCAAAGATAAACAACCACTAATTTATGGGTTGTGGAATTCCCATTTCCAGTCAAATACTCGGTTACATGTCAGCTTGGCATGTTAGCACAAGCACCACCTCCCTGGAATTCACTTTTGAGATAGAATAAGACTATTTTCCTGATATCAAATCACGCTCTGTCGTTCAATCGTCTAATCGGCGAATACAATTTGCTAACGCAGCATCAGTTAAACCACAACAAAGTTTTGGGGTGTTCGCTTGTGCTAACAGACTCGTCCTCCTTCCACGCACACACGTCCTCGCCTCGCGCCTTCGAGTTTCGAGTTTGGGACAGCGGGATTCAACCGCCGTCAAATATTCCTCCTTCTCGGACACTCGCGTTGCCACCTCTTTTCTTTACTAGACAATTGCATTGCCGTAGGCCTTCCCAGAACTATGGCCTAGTCGGAAGGGAAGTTCACATACTATATTCCTTGTGCGCGCCCGTCTTCATCTCCAACCACTACGTCAGTTTCCAACAACACAGAAATAATCACTACTTCGCACCGCGCGACACCAAGATGGAAGAGCATATAAGGAGGATTTAGATTAGAGGAATTCAGGGCCGTTTCGAGTTTGTTAACCATCTGTGAGTACTCCCCAACCTCCAAGCTATTCAAGATGAGAGCGATGAGTGAAATTTTTTGAGGCGCGAGTTCTTCAAATTGTATTGTCTAAGGCCTTTCGGAATTCTTTTCGGTAATTTTAACAATCAAAGCAATTCTAACGATGTTGCGTGAAGTGTATATTGAAAGTTTAGATTGAGATCATCATAACTTAGTTTGTATTTTTCAAGTTTTGCTTTTTTATCCTATTCGATTAGAAGAACAGAAAGGTTAGAACTTACTACAGCTCTCGATTTTACTTGGCTTTTCTCTCTTGCTACTTATTAGTAAATAGTCTGACTTATTTCTCTCTATTCACTTGGTTTAATGAATAGAACTAGGCGAATCAACAAAGCCTACATGACTTCTTACCTGTCTTCGACAATAACCTTTAGTTGTTATTAACGATGTTTCTATAGTATTTATTTATGTTATCGTAGATATCCTTAAATATACTAATGAAAATAGAGACATCTCCTCTACACTCTTCTCGAAACCACCTAATCTTCTTCTCTCTTCGTAAAAAGCTTATCAGTTGTAGTAATAGCATTAGGCGTTGAGAATCATAGTGTTAGAGGTGATGCCACGGGCGATATTGTTTTGATATCCAGTCCTCATTCCCTACAACACATAATCTCATTTAATAAAGATTGAGAGCATTCCTAATAGCCTTCATTTGATTTGTTCTATTTTAGGGAGAAACAAGATTCAAGTTTCTGAGCAGTAAGAGACTAGGTTGAAAGCTTTCGAAGGTGGTTTAAATTTAGACAGAAGTGAATCACTCGAACTTTGACACCTAGTTAACGACTTTTCTAGAAATCAAGAATTAACAGATAACTTTAGATATCAGAGACTATTAAGCGTGATTTCTATATACAACTCAGGCACTATAGGAGGAAGGAAGAAAAGAGAGCAGGTAGTGGCTTGTAAGTCGGATAAATGCGCAAGACATAATAAATTACAGACAGCTTCAATTCAAAATAAACTGCTACTCATTGACTATAGTAAAAAAGAACTAGAAAAATTCAAAACTTTACTAAATCCTTTCTACATTCCTCTAAAAAAAAATGAAGAAGGAACAGAAGTCTGATATCTGGAGAAGTCGGCTATCTCTGAAGTCGTTAATGTTCACTCTTCTCATTTGGGCAGACAACTCTTTACGGTTGCGAGTGCGTTACGCTTCTCTAGCCAAGATCCTGAGCCGCAGAATTACTTAACGAAAGAAGATTATCTTATTTGGATTTAAGTAGATTTTAAAAAGTGGGGACAGGGCACAGGACTTTGTGGGCCGAAGTTAAGACGTGTTGAATAAAATTCACTACGATGGAAGGAGCGAGCTTACTACGGAGTATATGCAGATGTAAGCTTACTTAGGGAAGTTTCTAGCGTAATGAATAGGCCCAAGTTGACGTAGAACTCGGTAAGAGTAGAATTAAATATAAGTAGAATAGCCCAGAATTCTGATACCGTCGTGTTAGTATCTTTTCTATCGATTAATCTTTTTCTTATATTTTTACAATACAAGTAACATCAATTCGATGTTTGGACATTATCTGTTACTGCCACTCTTATATCTACACTATGGCAGCTTAAGCAGGCTCCTAAATCCGTATGCCGGTGGTTTGAGACCCCTTCGTACAAATGTACAAGCGCACTCCATCTAGCTTTCCTCCCAATGAAGAAATCTCATAGTTGCTAGAATCAGGGAAGATTCAATAGTCAACAACTCTCAGTTACTCCTCAACAATTTCAAAACGTTAACTTAACTGGAGAAATGCCACTTACTACTACCCTATTCTTCCACAACTAAATTCCGCCATGTCTCTACACAGTCGTCATTTTTTTCAGCTGGAAGTTTTTACCCTCTTATAGACTAAAAACACCACCTCATGCACCTCGATTTAAAAGGGGGAAGAGGGGAAAGTGACACGTGAGTGGCTGAAACGAATACCACCCACCACCAACTCAACCTAAAGCTGCAGCTTCCTGGTGGCTTACCCGTCGAAGAGCAGTTTATCTCATGGGGAGCAGCTCATCTCATGAAGACTGGCTAATCTCGATGAAGAGCGCTTAACCATACTACAAAGAGTAGACATAAAAGGGGTGTGGATATCTTTGGGGGGTAAAGAGGGAGAAGCAAATCTAACACTTCACTTGTTTAGTTAGGTATGATCTAGGCAAAGATCGCACTAGTGCATGAGGAGTTCAGAAACGGAATGTGTGCCAAGATCCCCCGTGAGAATGGTCCCTTCTCATACTCGGGGAAGTTAAATTCTCGGTTGTTATTTGGTCGAGCTCCCTTTTCACCATCATCAGTATGAAATAATAATAAGAAGAATTATGCATCGATGAGAGGAATGCGTCTGAATCCATGAAATCAGGTACCAGACGCGGGATATCTTCTTTCATTTGACTCTGATCTATCTACCCAAAGCCCCAACCACGCTCCCTACCATAACAGCAATCTCTCTCTCCCAATTGCCTTCTGGTGCTTTCCTCTCCCCTATCCCAGCAGGAGTCTGACTTCCTCTCACCACACATTCTCTAATGGCATCTCGCACTCCATTCCTATTACTCTTCAGTGTCCTCGCACTTACACCACCCTTATTCATGATCTCCATAACTTTCGTACTTAATCCCCCAGCTAGCGTGCGCCAGAAATAGGAAGGTAATGAGCCCGTTTCTAGGCTTTGGAGCAGCGGTTGCAGAAAGTTTTGAGGAGCGGCAACTGTGGGTGGTAGCAAGGGATGTGGTGGTGGAGTTGTTGAAGAAAGGAGGGATTCAAGTGCTATTATGTTTTGGCACCTGGCGGAGACTTCGAGGAGGGTGCGCTCGAGGGTTGGAAGGGTTGCTAGGGATCGGGAGAGTGAAGCGAGTGAGGAAGTGAGAGCTGTGCGGAGGTAGTCTTGTAAAGTTTGAATGAGTAGGTCTGGTTCCCACTTTTCTTGTTTCTTTGAATGACCTCTGGGCAATTCTGAGACTGACGATAATAGGTAGAGTGATATCAGTGCGGAGGTAGTCCTAGATTTTGTATCTGTGGTTTGGGCAAATGTTGTGGTGCTGGCCCCAGAGGAAAGGCTACTCATCGAGAATTCCCTGGTAATTTGCTGGCACTTTGTGATCACTGATCGCTCAGCTGGTGTGGATATCGAGGACTGTAATGTTCGAACCACATCCACCTTCTCAAGTCCATGCCCTTCTTCCCCTGGCCCAGTCTTTGAGAAGAGCTCCCGAAGACTCAACAACGAATTCGAGCAGCGAACCAATGCTCTATGATCCTCTTTTTGTGTCGGGTTCTTGACAGGATTTCCCGTCGCTGCTATTTCTGCCAGCTGTATCTCGAGTTGTCTTCCGATTTGAAGACATCTTCCAACAGAACGCCCCAGTCGCACAGTTTCCCATAGCCTCGAAGCTACAGCTTCGACCTCTTGCGCTGTTTCATATCGCACCAGAACTTCCTTCTCTAGTCTCTTGTAGCCATCATTCAAGCTCGACACTTGCGAGTCTATCTCTTGTACTATGCGCGCACTCGATTTCGTCTGTTCTTGCGTATGCGCAAGGAGGGGGAGAGCGCTCTTGGTGGTCAGGGTATCAATATGGGTGTTTATTTCTTGGGCGTCAAATAGGACTCGTGATAAGGGGGTCGATAGGTCGAGCGGGGTATCGGTGGGATTGTTGGTGTTCAGGACGAGGGAATTGGCGAAGGTGGAGGGGGAGAATGTGGGGGAGAGAAAGGTCTCGTAGTCGATGTACGACGTATCCTCTTCTTCTGCAGCCATATTGTCGGGTGGTTATGTTATGGGTGATTGGGGTGGTGACTGTGATAGTTCCAAGCCATTGGTATTCCGGGTTATGTCCTCGTGGGTGGCATAATTGTCTGCAGGTGGTCGTCGTTGGCTTGGTGGTGACAGACCCAAGTCCGTGTATTACACCCCGATGGCTACCCGCATGGTGTTGTGCTGGTGTTCGTGGCGCACAGTTTACCCTAAGGTCTGTGGCTTGTTATCGGAATAATTTGGTGTTGTGATAAGGCTTCGTCATCGCTCGACTTTCTTCACTCTGAAACATGACGGATTTATGGATTTGTTTGCTCTGGATAGTTTGGCAAACAACAGACTTTTTAATATAATCATCCGGTCACTTCCCCTTCCCAAGTTCCAGATATCATGTCGAAGATATGCCACAATATGAGTGATTATCTTCAAAGTCCCGGAGCTTGCGGAACGAATTTCAGCCTATTAATTTAGCGATGCGCCCAACACGCCGTGCATCTTGGTCTTTCTTTAGAGCTTCACAACTTCCCCGCCACGTTCTGATGCCCTTTTCACCCCTCTTCCTTTTCGGGCAGGAGAGCAAACAATCTCTCGAAATGCGGCGCTAGAGTGATATTCCTATCCCAAATATCCATATATCCCCTTCCCAACCGAATCGAGACGCCGTTGTCGCAATCGCAATCATGGGCCTGGTCAACGTACGAGATCTCCTCGCATTTCCCGCCGGGGACAATTCCAGCGATACCCTCATTGGGGGCATTCATTGGAATTTGACCACCTTGAACCGCTGGAACTATACCCACTATTCCAATGGCACATTTTCAAATGGCTCGCTTTGCTTCCTCCTCTTCGAACCATACACCCCGTTTCTCCTCCAAAATGGCACATTCCTCAATAGCACTTCATGTTATTCCCCTATCAAGCCCATGGGGAATCGCTCCAAAATTGGCATAGCTTTCGCAAGCATATTCTTCATAAGCATAATGTTTACATTTGTTAATCTGCGCAAACACGGTCGTCTATTCCTACCCACCGAGAAACGATTCCGAGCAGTTGGGCGACGATGGCAGTGGTATTGGATGTTGATCACGGCAGCATTTGCTACAATAAGTGGAATCACAGGGGTGGATGTCGATAGATATTATCTACCTGAGTTACCGATGGTTCTTACCAATTTCTTCTGGTTTCTTATGCTACCAAGCACAATGGCAATAGTCTGGGAGAGTGTTCGGCACTGGGGAAGCTGGCAAGAGAGACAGGCCGTGGATCCAAACCCGTTCGCATTAAGGCAGGATGACAGGAGGTCCAAGACCGAATTCTTCCTTCCTCTAGTTTTCTACCTTTTTTGGTGGCTGGTATGTGCCTCTATTCTAAGTCCCCGTGTTTCTGCTAACTGCTGTAGACTTTTTTCATGATAGTCCCTCGATCATGGGGTTCTATTGAAAAGCAGCGCGATCCTGATCAAGCACGATTAATCGCTGAACCTACCTCGACGGACATAAGATTCAAAGTCGCAGCCTTTCTCTTGTTCTGTGGGTGGCTAACGACCGTCTTTTCTCTACACCATTCCATCAAACACTACAAACCCAAAAACAGAGGATTATTCAATCGCATGATTGGTATACTTAAGTACACGCCAACCAAGTTCCTTCTCACGCTACCACTGTCTCTCGTTATGATTGGGTACCAAGCCGCCATTGCCTTTGATTTCTCCATCTCCCCGCTCAATTTTAGACCCAATCTTGCCATGGTATATGCTCTCGGCTGGGTGCCAATTGCATTGATTATGATAGTCTACGAGGTAGCAGGGTATTATGATCCGAACGAAGACAAGGAACTTCTCCGACAACGCCGCGTCCGCGGTGCTGAAGCTGATATTGAGATTGGCATCACGAAGAAGCCTCACTGGTGGTCTCGGCTGCATGGGAATAACCAGCCACTGAGTGTGCGTGATGCTATTGCTCGGAATGTAACAGAAATAGGAGGAGGGAGAGCAACAACACGAAATGTCGAGAGAAACATTGAGATGGGCAATATGCCTGTGAGTAAACCAAAAGAAACGAATCCTCCCGATTATTCGCAGAATGGCTCGAGTAGACCAGAAGGTCCAGAAGCGATCCGTTTGGCTTCAACTATATTGTTTCCGAATAGTTCGGCGCAAGAAAGATACTCGGATCAACCTATTGGTGGTAGAGGTAGAAGTCATGGCGAAGGGGGGACTGCTCCTAGTGCGACTCAGAGAGCGACCCAGAGAGCCGAAAGCACAAACAGTGGCACCACACTGGGTGGAAATCCTCAACAAATCAGATCAATGTTGGATGTATAGAACTTTTGATATAATATCTACTAGGGCAATGTGTAAGAACAGGTAACTGATAACGGCGTTGGATGGTGGGATTTTTTGGCGTCTATAGATGGATATCCGGAGGAGAATCAATGACTTGATGACTGGTTAATAAAATGTGACAAAATAATAACTCTGGCGTAAAATAAATGCTGAATTTGGCTCTAGTTAAGTGAAGGTTAGAACTCATTTCTTTTGTAAATACTGTACATCTCCTGGTGTTTCTTCTTTCGTTATTTTCTCTTTCGAAAAACAGCCCAGTCATGTTCAGAGGCTCCCCTTCTAAAAGAAGTGGAGTGGTCCCGACAATACAAAGCGAATTCGAAAGGGCGGCTCTCGTTCACCCATCGTTGGGTTAACTCGGAGGAAATGCCGGAGCCGAAAACACTCCGAATGGGCGGGATTTCGGTCGGATTTTTCCGCATCATCTTTCGCGAGAACCTAGGTAAGATCCAACTAGCTCTCAATCATGAATCCTATCAAGTTCTGTACTTCGCGGGCTTCACTCTTTGCTATTTGAAGCTGAGAAGAAATTGGTCCGCTGCAATCATTACAAAGCCGCAAAACCTACCCGGGGAAGTACGGCGTGGGGAGTCGACGCGTGCTCTGTCATCTAAAGACTGTCAGGTTATTGCGTTAGTCCCCCATCGTTCGATACTGGAAATAGTTTTACCTCACATCTTACTTACAATAGCCTCAGCTGCAAAGGAATCATCAGCGTCACTTCATCCAGGGATCCCGGGAACAGCATCAAAATGACTACCACGGAGGCTCAAGACGATGATGAGAGGCTGCTTAATCAGATTGGCTACACCCAGGTTTGCGATTGAACTCCGAGTTCCAGCCTGAAATAGACCGCTGATTTCTATGTGGTGATAGGATATGAGTAGACATTTTAATCAATGGTCAATTCTTTCTTATGCGGTTTCTGTTCTTGGGGTACTTGGATCTCAACCTGCGAGTTTTGGGACTCCGCTTAGTTTGGGGGGACCTGCTGGCGCTGTTGTAAGGTTTTCTCTTTGCTGCTCTCGTATTCTATTTGATAATGTTTCTCAAATTGCCTGTCTTCTCCTTCAACCGGCTTGAGTCGTTTGACATTCTCGAGTCTTTCAACAGCGAAATTGTTCCTTCTACTCTTGACCTTTCAAAATACTGACTCGCTTCAATGATAGTGGGCTTGGCTCATTGGTTCCATTATGGCATCTTTTACTTCAGCCTCCGTTGCTGAATTGGTCTCTGCATACCCAACGGCAGGAGGAATGTACTTCGTCACGAAAAGTGTTGTTCCTCCAGAGCATGCTGCTTTATGGGCATGGATCATTGGATGGCTGAACCTTCTTGGTCAAGCTGCTGGTGTGGCAAGTGTTTGGTATACTGTAGCACAGATGGTTCTTGCCACTGTCTCAATGAATTCCGGGTTTGATGAGGCTTCGGGGGTATATGCATATTCCCCGTAAGCATTTCCCGAATCTTCCTCACCAAACTCATTCTTACTATTGCCTCTAGCACGCCTCTTCAAATTGTGTTATTAACAATCGCATGTCTAATTGCTTCCGGAATGGTATGTTCCCTCACCACCAAGAAACTCCATCAAATCGAGATATTTTTCGGGCCAATAAATTTCCTGGGCACAATCCTCATTTGCATTACCCTACTCACATTAACTCCAACCCTTCAACCCGCAAGTTGGGTGTTCACCCACTTCACAAATGGTTCAGGATGGGGCCACACAATATCATTTCTCCTCAGCTTTCTCTCAGTAGCATGGGTGATGACAGACTACGACTCCACAACACACATGTCAGAAGAGACACACCAAGCAGCTATCAACGGCCCAAAAGCAATCCGTTGGTCTGTTACCATCAGTGGGATCTTAGGGTGGATTTTGACTCTCACGCTATGTTTTTGTATCAGTGATTTGGATGATGTGGTGGGGAGTCCAACGGGCATGCCCGCTGCTCAGATATTTCTGGACACTGTGGGCAGGACAGGAGGAACTGCGATGTGGTTCTGGGTTATCGTTGTGCAGATGTTTACGGGGTGCTCGGCTATGTTAGCTTGTACAAGGATGGCTTATGCTTTTGCTAGAGATGGTGCTTTGCCATTTTCAAAGCAAGTGTTCTTCTGCTTTTGTCAAATTCCTCTCGATATCAGATAAATCACTCGCTAACACGACCCCCCTAGATTCTTCACCGAAATCAACCCTCAAACACATACTCCCATCCACGCGGTCTGGCTTACGGTCGCATTTTGCAGCTCCATGATCCTCATCGCAATCTCCAGCGTTCAAACTATAACGGCAATTTTCAACATCACTGCCCCAGCCTTAGATTTCTCGTACGCCCTTGTAATTCTCGCCCGAAATATCTACTCCCATCGCATTAAATTCACACCAGGACCTTACTCCCTCGGAAAATGGCAGAAATTTATCAATGGAGTTACAGTCGCTTGGGTGGCGGTAATCAGTGTGGTTCTCCTGGGACCGACCAGGAATCCGGTCACTGCCACTAACATGAATTATGCTGTTGTTGTAGCGGCGGGAGTGGGGATTTTTAGTTTTGGGTGGTGGATGCTTGGCGCTAGGAGGTATGTTGGATTTCCCCCGCTAACTGTTGGGAGTAGGTTAACATGATTTTATGAATAGGACGTATACGGGGCCGAGGACGAATACTATACTTATAGATGTTAGGGTAAGTGAAAGTGATGGGGATGTAGATGCTGTTATACCATCATGAAGCCAATAGGGGATGGAAGAAAAACCCATTGTAGTTTACCAAGATGCTATGAAAAACGCAACATGTACTGTACGTACACAGCTTGGGCGTTGAAAATAATTGAAAAATATCAAGTAGCTCACTTATGGCAGGCGACCAAGGCAGAAAGTCCAAACATGGAGGCCGATCAGGGTAGGAAGATAGATAAGGCTGGGGTAGCTAGCAAGGATAAAGGACTCCAGGTGCGTTGCAAGCCTAGAAATTCGGAAGGGAAGGCACTACTTGCTATCTTTTACCCAACCAACCCTACTCGACTTCCATTTCAGACAGTGACCCATCGCCGCCCTTGACTTGACAAGGGTGCTTCGGGAGACGAGGTCGTGCTTTCCCTTCTTTCTTGTCTTAGAAATTGGCAAGAAAATCCAAAGTACAAGACCAAATAAGAACGACTACCTTGCACATGATTTCAATTTGAGTGCTATCGACTGAGAAAATTCCACCTCATTCCAACAAATTCCCTTTCCCCAACACTTCCAGGTTTCCAGTTTTATTTGCCCGCACCGAACCCTTCTGCTACTCCTCCATTCGTTGGAGTGACACCCCTGATTACTGGCCACCCTACTTTGTATAACAGTGTTGAAACTTTTGAGATCGTTATGGCCCACAAGAGTTACAATCCTCCTCAAGACAACGATGAAGAATTGTGATATCTAGCCGAGTTGCATGGTTTACGAATTGGACAAAGCGCCCGCAGTCATCACACACTGGCCGACACGACAGGATCGTTGCCTTTTGGAGTTTGACAGGTGGTTCCACTCCCAACAGTTCACCTAGATTCCTCTTGTGCTGGCTCTCTTTATCTCCATAATATTCATCCAATTCGAGACTCTCTATATCGGGAATGGTTTCCACTTCTTAGGGCATGAAGAGGTGTTTATCAATGAAGAATGCAATTAATTGTTTTTCGGCATGGCAGGCGTAGTACTTTCCGGGCTCCCCTTGATCTCGCTCGTCCCATGATGGTAGCTGGTAATCAATAGCTTTGCACAAGCGAAGAACTTCCGTTGTCCAACTTCTCCCTGCAATCTGTATGTTATCTTGTTGATCATAGGCCCAACCACTCATTGCTGCAACAGTAGGGAACTGAGGTCCGCGGTACAGAACACCGACGGTCTTCCACTTGTTAGGTACAGTGAAGTGAGCAACAAGTGTTAAAAGGTTCTCATCCATGGGCGATCTTGTGAATACGAACCCCCCTAAGCGAGATTGACTTTGGTTTGAGTCTTCCTCGTCATCTTGGAGCAAGCGAACGATGGTGGCACGATCTTGGTCTCTCTCGTTGGTGTTCTCCTTATAAATTCGAAGGTCCCCTCCAGCGCGCTTGTACCGTTCCTCTGCATTTTCTCGAGTCGGTTTTGCAAAGTCGATAGGCTTAAGCCGGTGACCCTGGCGCAAACATTCTAACTGCTTGTCTGCCCCGTACTCGAGCAGTACTTTGACGTTGTCAAGCCGTCCCCATAAAGTGGCCTCGGTAAGTGGAACTCGGCCGCAAATCTTTTGGGTATTTGGATTGGCTCCCCTTTGCAAGAGAAGCTCAACCATGTCCGAATTCTTCTCGCAAGCAGCCTCGTGCAAAGTGGTCTCGCCAGTTGGAACTTCTACCTGTTTTGGATCATCGTCCTCTATATCATCGTAAGTGGGGACGCTGTTAGTCGCAACGCCGTGGAGGAAAATTTCTGAGTCCACGGAAGAGTCAAGATACTGGCGCACTTTTTCAACATCTCCTATAACCATGGCGCTCTTCGCTATCGTAAAATCGTCAATGTCAAGACTACCCGGAAATCCACACTCTTTCTCATCTATGTGTTTCTTCGTGGTCGCTTTAGTCCGCCTAAGACGACTGTTTATTTCCTGAATCAAGTGAGGCAGACGGTCATCGCTCTCTCTCGACAAAAAATAATCGGTCGGGTCTACTCCACTAGCGACAAAGAGAGCCCTCTGTTTATCAATCTGGTAACCCACATCACATGGTAATTCGCCAAAGGGAAATCGAATCTCGTAATGACAGTGGTTTCGGGACTGGCAGTGTGAGACGCGTCGTTGTGGCCGTAGGTAAGGTGGGGCATCGCGCTTTATCATATACTCGCCGGAAAAGCCATGTTGATGGATTTTCTCGCAGGTGGGGCAACGGACGCAAAATGTCCTGCGATTCCACCACACACACAACCTTTGCTTGAGCCGTCTTTTCGACAGTCTGGGCCATTTGAACAATTTTCACCCGACAACTACCGGTTATTCTCTCAAGAAGTTCGAGCTTGAAGAGCTGTAACAAGATACAATGCGGGGTCTTGTGCTACAATAAATCTCCCAATCATCAACCTTGTTCGGCAATTAATAATCTTTTCGATGAGAGAGGCACAAATCTCCAACCCGTATACGGACGTTTCGCGCCTCGGCAATTAATAATCTTTTCGGTGAGAGAGACACAAATCTCCAACTCGTATACGGAGTACTAGCACGTTTCGCGCCCAAAATTTCAAATGTTTTCAACTGTCCCGGCTTTTGCAATGTGACAATGTCATTTGATCCTCAACTATTGAAGATCCTAGAATACAACATCTCATGCCTACCAATCCAAAGGTCCATAACCGGCACACTCTGTCCAGCATCCTCAATCGTAGTATCCCACTCTCGATCGATGGTTCGACGAATTCCCTCCTGAACCTCGACACTTGCCAATACCTTCTGAGCATGGTATGGTCCAAAAATACTTGCCCGCACAGCAGCCGATAGCAATGCTTTCACATGGCTCAGCATGAAGACATATGCCGTTTGCTGCAGACTCATTCCCAATATGCAAGCAATTGCCCCAAACAAGGGCCCTAAATGGGCAGATGCCGTAGGCAAATCATTCGCAGCAAGAGGGGACGTTGCGCGAAGAAGAATCGCGAATTCTTTCAACACAGCAACCGCCTCTCTTGACCCCCCCGCTGGAAGCGCACTCGCAAACGAACGATCCCATACCGAAAGTAGAGCTCTGCCCTGAGCTACTGATGCTCTCCTCCCAACTGTGCACATGATGGCCGCATCTAGAGTATCATCCAGGTCTACCAGATCCGTTGGGTTCCTATATGCGGCCAGGACGAATGGCAACGTAGTTGAAGCATATGAGCTGAGAGAGAATTCGAGAAATACGGGGAAAGAGGACTTCGGACGGCTGTGCGCGAGATAGGATTCCAATCCATTACTGAATGCAAAAGAACCTAGTGGGAGTGCCGAGTCCGATAGTAGGAGCAGGAAATGCTGAGATGCTGCTATCAAAGGACCTTGAAAATCATTAGCATAAAGAAATAACTTAGGCCGAGATTGGAATCCTGATGTTAAATACCTTCATTTGCTGCAAGTAGCTTCGGGGCGTTGGGATGCAGATTGTTGTTTAATCGTGCCTTTGCATCTTGGAGACGCTTCTCGAGGTCGGCAATCTCATCTTGGATGCTGGTGGTTTGCGACTGGCGAGAGTCGGAATTAGAGGTCATCGGAAAATCATAATCCTATTCTGCGACACGAGATAGCAGATGGAGTGATGGCATCCCGTTTTCAACCTGGATAAACGCCGCAGCCGCGCATGTCAATAGTGGAGAAGTTAGTTGGGATGTAAGCGAGGCGTTTTCCCGGCCCGCGAGCACAACAACACACCAACATCCCATCACCGTCGATAATCTGATTCTGGTACACAAAGTCACACAAAAATAACCCAACTGGTCTGATGTTCCCGTTCGTTTTCGTACTGTGTGGCATGTCAACCACTCGTTCACATACAACACCGAGTACCTCTACGAGTACCATACCAGGGGAAGTTTAAGCTTGGTTTGAGCCTCCTCGTAGGCTGAGTTCCGAAATACTGCGGGTTGGCTATTTGGAGTTGGAAGGATTCACATTGCGCTACGGGTTGGTCACTGATGACCACTGAGAGCATTTCTTTTAGCAGATCTTGGGGTTTGGGGGCAGGGCTGCGGATCCCAACCAGTCCTTGCTACAACGTTGTACGTACTATTAACCTCACAATTCTCATTTTTCATGTCAAGTCTCTGCTTCCAGTCGTTTCTTGTTTCAATACCTGTTTTCTCCATACTTGTAGTAAGTAAGATCGGGCCAATTTTCGCCGTAGTCACACTATACAGGGATTGAGAAGTACCAAGGCAACAACACCATACTATGAAGATCTTCCTGCCTCTCCCATCAGTATCAGCGGATAAATAACAGATATCACACCAGTGTGTGTCACTCCAAATGTAACATACCCCACCTCTTAGACAAGAAAAAATTATTTTCCTACTGCACGATCGATCGCCCACGAAGGCACATCCAGTTACTTCATGAAACGCTGTGCCTTCATCCTGCCGCTGCCCTGCCTCCGCAAGGCTGGAGCTTTGGTTGTTGGCGGTCACTGCCTCTACGCGAGGATTCAACTCTTCTGATTGGTTCTGAAGACGGTCAAATGGGGGTGTTGCTGCCTTGTTTGTTGCAATTTGAGTCTGGAGAGGGGGAGCACAGCCTGGAGATCCTCCTCTGTCGCTGGTACTGTTTGTATTGTACCCAACGTGATGGGAGGAGCTGTGAGTCAACCCTGTTCTTATTTACCGCAGCGCTGCTGTGTTGGAAGGTTATAATACCGTCGACTCCCACTCATCTCTGTTTCTTATTCGAAAGCTGTTCGCGTATCAAATTATTCCTCACCACCCAAAGCTTCTCTCAAACCCTTCATTGCCTTCAGACCTGAGGCCCTTTATATTTTCGCATCAGTACAGACTTTGTCCTTAATACACATTCATCATGATCGTCACACTCGCAGCCCGAGTTTTACAAGTAAGTGCATCTAATTTATGGCTTTAGACTTTGTACTAAGACAACACACCTCAGCTCATCTTCGCTGCCATCGTCCTAGGGCTCTCCGTCTCCATGCTCACCGGTTGGGGTCCCACGGAGATTAGAGGACTCAAAGATAAAGAAAAAATGCCAGAAAGCGCACTATTCACATATGGTGCATTCTGTGGTGCACTCGGATTCTTAGTAGGAGCCGTCGGCATCGTAGCCTGCTTCATTGAATCACTCCAAGGCCTGATAACACTCGCTCTCGATGGCGTAGCAGCACTTCTATTCGCTGCAGGTGGAATTGTAAGCCTTTCCAATCCCTGTCATGTCCAATCAATGTGTTCTAATTACCTTGACTGTAGGCATTCGCAGTAAAAACTGGAGTAGGAAGTTGTTCCGACGACAGAATTAGATCGGATACATACCTCAATAAGCACGAGAAACTTTTCACAGTTTCGGCTTACAAATACGATCGCAATTCTTCACCAAGCACCATCATTAACGATATCATGGGTCGTTGTCGTATGACCCAAGCCGACACCGCGTTTCTCTGGTTCATGTTCGGCATGGTTGCTGTGACTTTAGCTCTCGGTATCTTCTCCAAGTCTGGAAGGCGAGGTGGAGCAATCGTTTAATTTTTACAAACTTGTGCCATAAATTTCGAAGGAAATCGAGGGAAAGGATGGGAGTTTGGAGTTAAGGATATCAGGATTGAAGACTTTGTCGATCAGCATCGGGCGTTGGATGCAAGAATACGACAACATTCATTTTTGTTGGAAGTTGTGATATAGTGGCCAGTTGAACTTATCTGGATTTCAAACATCTGATCTCCAGGTATGATAATGAACATGACTATCAAAAAACAGTCCTCGAATTCTCTCATACCTGTCCACCATTCGTGATTTTCCTTAATCTTTTCCCCTCGTCTGTAATTATATTCAGCCCCGTGACTCTATCTTCACATTCTCTTCAATAAACCCCAATCGTTCCTTCACCCGCTCATTTGGTTTGCACCCATTCGTGGTCCTACCTTAAAGCAAATCCATCTGTAATCTTGGCTGCCTTGCGCCCACAGGAAGTTCCTAGCAGTTCTTGCGTCTCGCACCCTATGTTAAGATTTCTCGGTGACTAGAGTAACACCAGTAGCTACACAGCTAGCCTAATTCAAGTGAAAAGTAGCCTCGTTTTGTAAGCAGGAAACTCGCGATAATACGAAGTTTATTCAATCAGAAGTACAGGTTTTTGAAAACCGCAGATTTCATATTATCATTCAGCGCGATGAAATCTTGCGATTCTACTGCATTGGAGCCATATCCCATTGTGTAAGCAAGTCATGCACGGCGATAGGAAGGCGATCTAGGAAAACCTCCTCGTGCTCGGCAACATGAGCGTATTGTGGAAGCAAATGGACAATTTGTTTCCCCTGGCTAAATGAACAGCCTCCGACTCACTCTCAAACCCGTACTAGTCAGACCAACTTGTCTTAGATAGTATACTTTATGTCTTCTAACGTCACTTCTGATGCCAGAGCTCGCATAACTTTACCCCTCAGATGATATTCCAGATGATCTCGTCTTTTCTCAGTAGACAAAACCGTTGCCACTGCTCTTCGTTTGAGTTCTTGCTTTTGGAGTCGGTGGGGGCGAAAAAGGAGCTGTAGCCTCCGGGAAGTGTTGTACGTCAAGAGTTGGCACTGTAATAGTATGGTATTTTGCTTGTTAGTGAAAGAAGGGAGAGTTGTATATCTTGATGAGGGGGGTGGGAAATATCCAGTAGTAGCAGGTACCTTAACGTCGGTTATAATGTATTTCAGAAACCAGTATCAGTCTGCGTACTACATTTTTCAAAATCCAGTAAGAAAATTCACGATAGGCATATCGAGATTATCCAAGAATAAGCCTACTTCATGACCAGAATTGGTTTTCAATTTCTCCATCCTAACTTGAGTCTGTTTGGTATAGGGCTGTTCTGGTTCAAAGTTCCACGTCGGGGTAAAATTCTAAAGACAGTATAAATTCTGATAAAAAGCAATCTGCCTGGTCCTTGCATCCCTCCCTCACCATCTGCAACGACTCTAGGTGAGCATAACCACCGTTTTACTACTTTGCTAGAGTTAAAGTTAGCTACTGGGTCCACAGCGCATTTGAAATGACTGCATACCTCTGCTAGCGTTTTCCTCAACTCAAGAGGCCGTCATAACTGACCGAAGAGGGCTTGGGCGAGCTCCTAGTTCTTTCCCAGCCTTGACTGTGGGTTGCTTCGGGATCTGCTGCACGGCGCGAGGGCTTGGTGACAGACTTTGACTTGACGGGACTTCTGGAGCTGGTTCCTCGCTCACTGCGAGGGCATCAAACTGTCAATCTGGATGGTATTAGTACTTGTTAAAGTTAGAAGGAGCTAGAGCAAATGTACCGTCGTAATAATCATCATCGTCATCGACTTCGGCCAATTGCTCAAAGTTGACCTTGTATCGGAGAAGTCCTCCAATTCCTCCAAATCCCTTGACAAACTGGTTGCCTTCACTGGAACGGTCGGAGACAAACTCAAGGGTGGCACCAAAGTCCTTGTACTTCTCAGCAATCCACTCGAGGAAAGATTCCTGGGTAACGACCTCCATCTCCTGCCCAGTTTCTTTGTCCATGAATTGATCACGGTTGGCAGCCTCGGATTGCTTGGTGGTATGGAGAACAATTATAGCGCCATTGACATCCTTGAGGGTCCATCGGTTGATTTCGAGATTCTCAAAGACAATCAAGACTTCCACGGCGCCCAATTCAAGTGCCTTCAACGTATCCTCGACTCCATAGCACACGCGGCCAGTATCTTGACTGATTTCGTCAAAGTACTTTCCGATAAGTTTCTTCTCCTGGATGAATTTGACGTTGCTCAAAGTTTCAGCGGAAAGCTCGATTGCTTGGTTGAAACCGTTCTCACCACCATAGGAGACATCGACAACCTTGATGACCTTTGTTACAAGACGGTTGTCGAAAAGATCTGACTGGTTCAAATCGTTCTTGAAATCTGCGGAACCAGCAAGAATAATACCGGCCACGTTGACCTTGTCAGCAGTGATAAAATTTTGCACAGCCAACTCAGCAACCTTTCGGACATAATTGTGTCGCTTTTCCTCACGAAGACGTGCGAAACGAAGGGCAGATTGTCCACCACGACCGTGCTTCTTGGGGAGATCGACTGAGAATTTGTGGACAACATCGCGGGTGTTTCCACTGAGGGTTCCGAAAAGCGCTCCGTTACCATCCATAATAATAAATCCAAATTTCTGATCAGACTCCAAGAGCTCAGCGAGAGCCTCTGTATGGAATTTGTTGTCGCATAGGTATAGAGACGTATTGATCGGCTTAAAAGGCTCGAAATCGATGTTGACCTTTCTCTCCTTGCCCTCCGAGGTCAAAATTTCACCACAGTACACGACCAGGCCATTTGTTGGGACCTTGTTGTAGAGCTTGAGTCTTTGTTGGGTAGACGTGATGGCAGATAGGACGGATTGTCGATTGACACGGGATTTGATATTGGAGGCGGTACCCTACTATGGTCAGCAGGTGAACGCAGAAAGGGAAGAGTTGTACGTACGTATTCTTCTGCCAACATCTTCGCTGCTCGTGAGACTTGATCCTTAGGAGCTGAAAATATTTAGAATGCAGCGCAAACAGGAGAGAGGGGGGAGGCACTGACGGATGATCAGCGAAATCATGGAGGTTCCATTTCCTCTGGCAGCCTCAAGACGCTTGATGAGCTTCTTGACCTTCCAGATCTCGATGTTCTTCTCGGCCTCATTGGCTTGGGCGTCACTCATTTTGGCGGTTGCAGACGCTTCAAGGCCTTGGTAGATTGAGGAGTCGTATGCGCGATACGATATCGAATCCGAAAAACGCACAACAAAATGAGGGGGTCCTTTTTCTTTGTCTGATCTGACGTTGTGCGGGCGGGCCTGGTTTTATTCCAAGGTTTACCTAATAAGAACAATGTCACGTGTAAGGTTAAAGCGGGAATGGATAGTTTAGGTTAAAATGACGAAGAGACATTCTTACAAGTAGGTACTAGTATAAACAACCGACTTCTCTAGACTTCATACTAGGGATGCGTAAGTTGAGATGATGATGCGAATATTCCGTGGTGAGTGCAACTCAGATCACGAACACGAGACAACCACTTTCACGCAGATTCGAAACCACGATAGGGATGCGCAACAATCTGACTGCAAATGGCATACTCCCGTATGTTCCTCTCCAAACCCGAGTTGTGTTGAGATTATGACTCCCTACAGTCATGGATATATCATTGTGGAGTCATTCACGGCCCAGGATTTCTCTGACTCATTTAAATTTCATATGTCCACATCCTTACATAGCCACAGATCAAACATCCCTCAACCATGGCAAGCTTAGCTCTCTCCTGCTGTAGAATTGGGATTCGATATTGAACAAACTTCTTCCTTCAAAGAGCGAAATCCAATCCCGCCTCACGAGGGGTCTTTAGAATGTGATTCGTGCGGCCAATTCGAGTCTCTCGTGGGAGCAACAGAGCGTTTATCACATGGTGGTTGGTTGAGGCGAAAGGGAAGGAACAGTCTTGTCGGTCAACTCCCCCTCTTGAATCGAACTCCAAGGGCTGGAATTGTTTATGACGAGACGAAGCTGCCAACTTGAACAGTCCTTGCTTTATCTCGAGCCGACATCTCGCTCCCTCAAATGTATACAGCAGGTGGACGAGTACTGACCTCTTCCATCAGAGTGGGACAGGAGGACGAGTGGCAGCCTTTCAGCATCCTCGAAGCAGGGATGCAGGGTCGTATAGGACTCAATATGCTCCAAGATTTGTCTTGTCACTTTTAACCTTATCCGTAAGTCGTCCACATGGTTGCTATATTCAAGCTGTTACATAGCAGCAAATTTCCCCCGGGTCCACTGATTGTGGACAGTTGCATTGATTGTCCTTTGGCATGAGCAAGAATAAAATCAACTTCCTAGAATATCTTTCCACACCTACATAGCATATGTCCATCAATTTTCCAGATCAATGTCCACCAGCACTATTTCTTCCCTGCACGTTCCCCAGAAATGTCATCAGAACAGCACAGTACCTATCAGATTTCAGTCAGCTTGACTAAGGGGAGTCATTTGCAGAAAGTGGACCCTTACGTGCAAGTGCCTACAAACACACCCTCAACCCTTGCACCCGTGAATACGGACATCAAGATTCCAAACGCAAGAACAAATATCAAAACCATTCCAGCTATCAATCCGTCACTCATTTCTGTCAAGTAGAGGAGGAAGATTGGGATCAAGAGTATTGCTGCTGCTACACCAACCGAAAGGAGCTTGGCGACGAAAGCTGTTTTAGTACGGGAAAACGTGTAGACTCTGTTGTTCCTTTGACCATCAAGTGATGACTCTTTGCCTAGCAGTTTCTGTATCGTGTAAGCGTTGTTATCGACTCGCAAATTGCAACCGAAGTGGGCTACCATCTCACAAAGTTTTATATATTGTTCGAGAAGGTCTCGGGGAACGGATAAACAAAACTTCCAGTTTTCCTGGATCTTCTCAAACAGGACACTCCATTATCCTAGACTGTTTCGTACAATAGAGATAGAATTTGGTGTTCGCAAAGTAGCCAGCCTCTCTTGGAATGGGGTTTCTTACCTGGAATATTGTTGACTCTGGCCAGCGATTCAAAACTCGTTCAAGGGTCTCATCAAACCGATTGCTCTTGTTGTCAGCCATGGAAGCAACGAAATCTTCACGATCAAACAGAAAAGCGTATTGACCACCATCAAGAGGCTTACAACCGATTATCCAGTTCAGCAGACTTTGGTAATGTTGAGGCTGTGGCGATGCTAGAGCACGAAGTCCTCGGTCTTTAAGCAGTAAGTCATCTGTATATTGTTATTCACAGTCATTGATGTCATTCTCGGGAACGACAATGTATGTAGGCAGCTTACCGTATATCAACAGCTTTCCTTGCAACCTCTCCAACAAATCTTTCTGCGTCCTATCCCAGCCTTCGTACCACTCGTTTCGCCGCAATCGGTACAGCATAGCTCCTTTCTCGTCCGACATGTCCAATTCGTCCAGTTCGCTCATAATGCTTGTTATCTCGCATTGCAGATGCATGAGTATTCTGCAGTGTGCGGTACCGAAACGTCGGAATATCGCTAAATCGGGCGAGCTGTCTTGGAAGACTGCTAACCGAGGAAATCCTTGTGGGTAGCTTTCAACTTGAGAGGATTAGAAATCAAATCCGTCACATGAAGGGACTGCCTTGCTAGAAAAGCTTTGAGGAAATCATCCTACAGTGGAGGGGAGTCTCTTCTCTGGCCTTCATTCCACCCACGAAAGAATGAGTCCTGGCAGAGTTTGCTGCCAATGTGCCATCTCTCGAGGAGGCCGAAATTTCTGTTCTTGTGGAGATGTCAAGGGGACTATGCGGCTCAGCCTGATTTGAACTGGGAGTTCCATTTTCTGCGGAGTCAATTCTTGTTGAGAAACCCCTCTCGGGCTGACTACAAGTTGCCATATTTGAAGTTAGACACGAAGTTTGGGAAGTAAGATAAAAGGCTATGTGGAAAGGTGAGACGCTACTCTATTATATATACCAGGAGATCGTGGAGCCTTGCCAGATGGCATGGTGTTGTTGGGCATATTGATGGAACCCGAATTGCGGAAAGCCTCGCTCAAAATATGCAAGGCATGCGAAAGTCTTCTCAACAACGTTATGGAGGTGTCAACTTTTAGGATGCTTGGAAGTTTCTTTGATTGGTAGGGTAAAAAGAAGGTAGGGATCAGTAGGTGGGATTCGTATCAGGCTGTGATTTGCGAACGAACTAGACCATCAACTTCTTCAATGAACATATTTCTCAAGATAATCATGGCAAATAATTCCAGATAGACAAAGAAAATTTTCTAGAAGGTTGATACAATACAGGAGAAACAACTGGAAAGCTACCGGCACAACTACCAAGAGTGCATCACCATACTGTAATGGAGAAAGGCAAGTGATGGCAACGACACAGTAAACAAATCCCAACTTGACCAAAATCCGCACAACTAATCTCATGCCACTATAATCAAATCTCTGAAGCCCGTATGTATTTGGTATGATTGCACACAAAGTCTTGTGGTAAATATGTGGCTGGTTCAAACTTGCTGTTGCAATACGTCGTCGTATGGTATTTGTCTATACAAGTGTAAGCAATGATTCAATTTCTAGCTGATAGAATACGGAAGTAAGACTCAGGATTCTCGTAAAGCAGGATTTCAACGAAGGGGGATCGGTGTAGTAGTGTCCTTGATGTTTTTAGATACAATTATCAAACGAGAGTTGACTTGAGGGACAAACTTGAGGTGGAGTGGGATTTGGCTTCACCACAACGATTGGTTTCTTCATGAAACATTTATGTGGATAAGAAGCATCAAGTGACAATCTCTGGCTGTCAGGACGCATTTTGAAAATGTTGTTCTGGCGAAGATTCAAGGATTTTGGGGGGGAAGACGAGGAGGTTTGACTATAATGAAGAATAGACAAGGAGAATTATTTCTTTCAGAAAACTGAATTTATACGTTTTGAAATAGTGAAATTTTACCAGCATGCCATCTGCTAGCAACCGCAAAATGCGACCACAATGCCACTTAACATTGGTCTTCTGAGGTGAATGACACTTTTAGCCCACTCAAATATTCTTGCTCGTGTTATTCTAGATGTGTGGCATTCTAGTAAATAAACTTCTAAACATATTTCTGTTATTTAAGAACATCAAAAACACAAATGTTT
Source organism: Hymenoscyphus scutula (assembly GCA_001399465.1). Classification (NCBI taxonomy): domain Eukaryota; kingdom Fungi; phylum Ascomycota; class Leotiomycetes; order Helotiales; family Helotiaceae; genus Hymenoscyphus; species Hymenoscyphus scutula. The sequence goes on from LKTO01000009.1 coordinate 44,296, forward strand.
GTGAAGGAAACGACTGGATCTCTTGAGAGAGGTACCTACATTAACTCATTCCTACTAATTATTGCATGCTGGTAGGACTATTAGCTTCGTATATGCAGCTTATCAAATAAGCTGAAAGTTTCAGGTGCTGTAGAATACTGTTCTATGATTCTCAAGTTTTTGTTCTTGCAATTTTCAGCTACTCCTTTGGGGTCGAGAGTGGTAAATGCTAGAACACACACCTTTCGAATACTACCACTTGAAGTATACCAGTGTGTACAGTTAGCAATGTGCCAGTATCCTCTTCCAGTAAAGTTAACGGTGGTATTTGATCTCATTCTGATTTATCTGAACAAAGATATGTTTGCGCACTCTATTGAAGATAGCATTTCTAACAACCTATACCTTGCATTAGAAACACCTCGAACATACTCATTCCTGTACACCACTACACGTGTGCCCTCCATTTCAATTCGGGAGTCGGCAACTCGACCTTGACATGGAACTAGGAACCCTAGCCACAGTCGGAGGCGTGAGTGACAGAACCGTGACTGTGGTGTAATAATGGCTCTACTGGGATGAAAAAACGTCCGTTTCTGGCCTCCCAAAATGCACTAAAATTTCATTTTAGACCCCAAATAAAACCACAACACGACAGTCAAAATAGAAAAGCTTTGATTCTATGGCTAATTAGCTATTGGTGACATATTCAACATCTTTCTTGCTTTCTCGGGGCCTTTCATTAACCCTGTAGGAGTTGCAGCACCGGGAGGCTTTTTTCCGTCCCCGTACCTGCCTCCCCCCCTAAATAAACACAAATCACCCTTGCACTCTACATTTAGTTCAGGGGGGAGAGAACTTCTGTAACGGCAACTCAGTGAACCGACCTGACGAACCCAAGTTAGAGGCGCAGCACCCATTGACGTGCAAGGGGAAATGTACGACGCGCAGGGAAACTCAGTTTGTCGGGTGGACTTTATGCACCTCCCTTAATTGAAGCCCAGGTATTGTCGAAGGACCCTGTAAAGAAATGCCGGATTTTTCACAGAACGCTGCAAGGTCAGACTCGCTTGAGGCTATACTTCCACTCACAGTAGTCCCTCAATTTCTCACCAACAGCATCATTACATGGATCGCCGGTCGTCAGCATGCATTTCCCACGGTCCTTGGTGAAGAACTTTGGTTTTGGCCCGTCAGCGAACTAGTGGGCATATTCTTCCCAACCTGCCAAACATATATCTACGTTTCAAATATGACTTCTTCAATATCAAGCCCACGAGAGCCTCTCTCGTCGCTAGAGTTCGCATTCTGTTCCTGGTTCTATTATCGACCCAACGACATTCTTTCTTTTCCCTAGAGTTAATCTGCAAGAAGGGAAACATTTCTTGCATAGCTTGTGTTGGGGTTGTACTGAAACATGGGTTCTCATTTGGGCAAACGAGATGCCCGAGGTTCGCTGGAGCACCATCAACGCAATCGGAAAGGACATGATAGTCCCCATTTTCCAGGTAAGAAATTTGGTGGCACCTTACCGCCAGTAGTTATATATATTAACAGAGTATCATCAGTATCTCGGGGAAAAGCCCGATGTAGAATTCGCGGCACACCATTATCCACACCAAATTCCCCAAAGGAAAACCCTCATTTTCTGAGATGTTTTCACCACGCATTACAACCTGCGATATTTTGCACCAACCACCAAACACGAGACCGCTTTCGCACCTGTTCTGGACCTGGCTTCGATAGTATTGCACATTTGAAGTAAGCATCAAACTATTTTCATTTTACCTTCACTTCTAAATTTTGGTGTCAGAGATCACATGCGTTCCCATCATACCAAAAAACATTCCGCTCTAAAGTGCAGTCACTGCCAAGAGGTATTCAAAAACCAAAATCTGTTACAGGTTCATACAGACACGGTTGACTGTTCATTAAAGTGTCCTGAATGTGACAAAACATTTGACACCAAGTCCAGTCGAAAGGTGCACCAAGAGGAAACCCATATTGAATCAGATACGACTGAATTCTTGGAAATTGATGATGTTATGTGGACGAGAATCAAGGAGAACCTGAAAAAATTTTCAGCTTCCCCAAAAACCGGTGAATTTGGCCATGACCCGAATTTAGACATCTCAAGATGGATGTCGAAAAATACCCCTCGATACATGCTGGGGAGACCAGCTGATGCAAAACCCAACCTTGAGCTGGGACAATGGTACACTATATTTTGCTCACTGTCATCATCGGACAACATACCAGAGCATCCATGTGAGCATTTTCTCTCTCCCGTCTATTGGCAAAAAGGAAACTCACATGACACATAGTCTACGATTACCCCTCAGTAACGAAACTGCTTTCTGAGAGAGTTCTAGGTACATTCAGGACCTCGGTGAAGGCGAAGATTGACTCGCTTGACTCTCCACCATCTGATCTCCATGGCCAATTAAAATGGTATGAAGAGATCCTCCAAGAGACTCTCGAAATGGCGCTCTTCCCAAAGCTTGTGACTGAAATCGAAGGCTCAGAGAAGCTTGAGTCGTTGAGTCCTTTCAATCGAAGTGATGTCCCCGATACGACGTGAGCATACTCTCCTCCCTTTGAAGTGCTTTTACGCACAAGGCTTTCTAACCTTCGATCCCTCTCATTTTATGATTCAAATAGTAAAGATTTACGCTGACCAACTATGAAGCATCACACCAAGCCCCATACCAGATGGTATATTCTGGGGCAGTTCACATTGCGAGGAGCTTTTAAGTTTCGACCCTCCGCTGAGTTTCAAATCTCAGGACGAGTACGCCCAGCAAGGCTACGGCAATTCGTTGGCTTTTTATAGTCAAGAGGTTGCCCCAGACTACCATAATCTAGATATGAGCTGTTTCTCAAGCATGAATACAGATTTGGCCACGGGGTTTGAGGATGTTCGTCTGCCTAAGCGAAGACATCAAGGGGCAGGATCGATTTAAGCGATGTTTCGGAACTCGGCGAGGGAATTCGGTATGTGTCCACCGTACAATTGTACAGCGCAGTTCTTGCTTTACACTTGCTAACATATCGGTAGGAAGGTTATGTTTTTTTGCATGTTTTGCAAGTTTATGAGTCAATTGGCATTGAGAGACGAGTTTTAACATTTGAGCTTCATCACATTTTTTGTTTTCCTTTTGTTTCGAACTTTGTGCTCGGCATAAGAGTTCTGTATGAAAATTCTCTTACGTGGGTTTTAAAGACATTAGTACACCAGAAGAGATTCGGATACTCACGGAAAACAAAAATTTCCTCTACTTGTCCGTGGAGGAAGTATGTATAGAAACTACTAACTAGCTATATGATTATTTAGAGGCATTCAGGTGACATTATACTCGCATCTAAAAGACACTTATTATGAAGAGAAAAAATAGATAGACTAAGAGTACTGTTGGTTTAACATGGGAGAGGTACTTGGTTCTATTGTGGTGGCCCCGAAAGTGGTAGTATTCTTGTCTATCTCTGTGAAGAGTAGCTAGTTCTTGGTGCTTATATAGACCATTTCCTAGGTCACGTGAAACCAGTGATATTCACCCTGAATATGTAGCAACAAGTACCTACTACCTACGAAAGAATCTCTAGCTTTTCTTCTTATACTAAACTACTCTTTCTTTTCTCTAAATATTCTATTATAATAACTTCTATTCCTAAGAACGTCTAGAATATTAGAAGCTAAATACGACATCCTAAATATACTAAACTCTAATAACAACTAAATCGTAAATCGTAAATCGTAAATCATAAATCGTAAAGTATAAATTACTAATTTTATAAGTGAAAATTTAAATCTTTTTATTAAATTAGTACTAACTCTCTCTCTATATATAAAGCTATATATAAAGTCTCTAAAAGGTATATTACGGTCTTATTCCTTATTCTCTTTAAGAAAATAAAAATACTAAAGATTAGATATAACGTAGTTTACTACCGAGCGACGTATATCACCGAGCAACGCACTTTCCCCTACTCTACTACCTAAAGAGTAAAATTAAATAATTATAACATATTATATTAATTAATCTGAATCTAAATCTAATAAACTAGAAGTATCTACAGTCTCTTAATAAGTTTGTATATTATAACTAGACTTCTCGTAGGTACTACATCGTCGCCTAGACAGCTGCCTCTCCTTTTGCCTACCCCTCTCAGAGCGCTTGTCCCGTCGAGCCTGTTCCTCTACTTCCTTCTAAGCTAATACGTCCTGTGTATCCTCTATAGTAAGTGCCCTCTCTTGACGGACCCGAGTCTTTTTAGCCCTCTAGCGTTTACTTAGTACTTTATTTACCTTACGAAGGGTATAGACTTCAGCTAATAATAAAGTCATCTTATAAGCTAATAGCTCTGTACCCTTAGCTAATATAGCTACTATCTAGAAAATAGGGGTTAGTAAGCTTCCTTGATGACGTGTAATCTGATTGTTAACTAGTGTCGTCTGTAAAAGAGTATTAGTTAGGTTATAAGGAGTCTATGAGACCTAAAGGTTGATATTAGTAGAGGGGGTCTACAATACTATATTTCGCCTGTATATTCTCAACTAGTCGATACTACGCGCTAATGAGCTCTGGATCTTCGCACAAGGCTCTTTAGAAGTCGTAAACGCGATTAAAACGTGTCTTTAACTCTAGTCGTCGTTGAATGAATTAATATACCTAGTTCTTACTAACGTATAGTACCCCTCGAGATTTAATTAGGAGATTCGCTATATCTTTAACACTAGTTAGACAGGGCGTAAATCCTCTTAAATCTAGATCAATGTGAGAGGCTTAGATTAAGAGGGTCGGGTAAACCAGGGGCTCGGCAAGCGAGGGGTATCCGCGGGGCACGGGCCATACGACAGCCGCCCGACGGCAGCCCGCAACCGGGTCGAAGCCAGGGATACTAGGGATGTTTTCAGGAATGTAGGGAGACTAGGGATGTTTTCAGGAATATAGGGAGACTAGGGATGTTTTCAGGAATGTAGGGATGCTAGGAATGTAGGGATAGGAAGGGGTATTCAAGGGGTCTAGATATATATAACTAGGAGGTTAGACGGAGGTAGAAGGGAGGCATCGATTATTCTATATTGCAATAGAACACTAGTGGTTCTATCACGTCTGCGTACTCCACTGCTTATTTAGTTCCTCACAATCAAGTATATATTGAATAATCGTGTCCTCCTCTAAGTTGTTCAATTTATAACAATTAGCTTTAATTTCAGGGCGATAGGTTCAGCTAGCTATTCTATGTTAAAGTGTTACTTCAGAGACCTTGTAGATCTTTACTGTCGAGTGTTTACTTAGCTTTTTAGACGTTTGAATAGCCTTGATAGCTAGAATGATTCATGCTTCTTAGGTTTGAATTTCTGTAATAAATAGTTGAAAAAACGTGTCTTAAAGTTTATAAGTAGTAGGGTGGGGAAAAGTGCGTCGCTCGGTGATATACGTCGCTCGGTGGTAAACCACGTTATACTATATTTTAAAACTTTTAGTCTATTCTCACTCTTAATATAAATAAGAGAGAGGAAGATAGTAAGAGAGGAAGAGGCTAGAAGAGAAGAAGAGAAAGAGGAGATAATATAAATTATAAAAGAGAGAAACATAAATATTTATTTTCTAAAAACCTCTTACTTATACTAGAGCTAACTTTCTCTTAAAACGTTTACTTCCTCTCTTCTTATATCCCTCCTCTTCTTACTTCCTCTCTCTTCTTACTTCTCTTCTCTCTCTCTTTCCTTTACTTCTTATAACAAGAAGTAAATATTAACTTAAAGAAGAAAGAAAGAGAAAAGAAAGGAAGAGAAAAAGAAGGAAGAGAAAAGAAAGGAAGAGAGAAAAAAGAAAGAGAGAAGGAAGAGAGAGAGAAGGAAAAGGAGTTAGAATAGTATAGTAGAAAATAGTTTTAAGATCTAAATGCTTTTAACCTCTTCTTATCTTTTAAGTTTTACGATTTATAATTTACAATTTACGATTTAGTTATTTCTAACTTTTAGTATATTTAGAATACTATACCTAAATATATAAAAGGTTATTCACTACTAAATCGTAAATGGTAAATATTAGGCTGAGAATGACACAAAAGTGATTGATTGATTTGTATAGGTTGTCTATCTAGGTCTATATATAAGGAGTGGATGATGACTAGTAAGTAGTACAATCATTTAATAATGATATAACAATTAATGAATGGTGTAATCTTCGACAATAATAATGTGATAATATTGACGTGATTATCAATAGTAGTATAGTGTAGTCGTCATACGCTAGAGACCAATTGTTAGTGTGAACCTAACACAATAGTGATGTAATAAGAAAGTGGATCCAGCACAACAGTAAATTGTAAATCGTAAAACTTAAAAGATAAGAAGAGGTTAAAAGGTCTTAGATTTTAAATTTATTTATTTCTCTACTATTATATTATTTATTCTTATACTCTTACTCTTTCTCCTTCTCTCTTCCCTTCTTCTCTCTTTCCTCCTTCTCTCTTCCCTCCTTCTCTTTTCCCTCCTCTCTTCTCCCCTTCTCTATTCCTATCTTCTCTATTCCTCTCTTCTCTCTTCCTTCCTTTTCTCTTCCTTCTATCTCTCCTTCTCTAACTAACCCCCTTATCTATTTAAATAGTATAAGTATAGAAAAAGAGGAGAGAGAAGTAAGAAGAGGGAGGAAGTAAGAAGAGAGAGAGGAAGTAAGAAGAGAGAGAAGTAAACATTTTAGAGGAATGTTAGCTCTAGTATAGATAAGTATATACCTAGTACTTCTTCCTCTCTTTTTACTTCTTATACTCTTTCTCTTCTACTCTCTCTCTCTCTCTCTCTCTTCCTCTCTTTCTCTTATTCTCTCTTTCCCTCTCTATTTAATTTAAGAGTAATATAAAGATAGACTACCTAGATAGTAGACTATCAGGTCTATCGAAAGCTAGCTATATACGTAATATATATATAATATAACTATTATTACCTAGGTATTCTCTAGAAGAAAATAAGTAAGAAAGGCGAAATATATCTCCTCGACTTAATATATAGTAAGAGAGAGAGAGAGAGAGAGAAAGTATAAACTTAATAAAAGATTTAATCTTTTACTTCTTTTACTTATAAAAAGTAGTAATTTACAATTTACGATTTACGATTTACGATTTAGTCATTTCGGACTTTTAGTACATTCAGGATGCTATATCAGGATGCCGTAATTTAGGATGCCGTACTAAACTCCCAGGCGCTTCTAAGAAACTAAATGCAGTTATTCTAGATCTAGTTACACGTAACTTGCAACAGAGTGGTCGCCACCAGTACACGTGAACTCGATGATTGTAACACCACTAGAATACTGAGCACCAAGAACTTGCAAACTTTAAAAAACTCCAACTTTTTTTTAGAGAATGGATGCGAAACAAATATCAAACACCACAACTCGTCAATTATCCTCTGAGCCCAGCTTGTAAACATGGACCGGAAATTGCAGAATGGCGGGCGAGCCGCACTTGCGATAGTCATAATAAAACAAAACCCCAATTTACCACCTACAAGTGCCTGGCGTATGATACTTTCACATTCATTTCTAATTCATAAACCAAGGACACCACTACACCCATTCCTTATCATTAAAATAGCTTAGTTTAGCTGAGAGAACTATCTTTACATAGGTCGATCGCTTAGAAGTTAACCTGGCAGCATCAATAAAAGTGTAGCATTTTTACACACGAGTAAGGCGTTATATACGGAGCCAAGATTCGCTCAATTTGAGGCAGCTGTTTCACAAATCATTTTGCTCCCTCACTTCTCTTCTGGTTCTCGTACTGAAGCTCATGTGTTGAGTGATGCCCGTCTAACTGCCAGTTCTTTTAGGGTGATATGCCAATTCGGTTTTGCTCAATCTCCAACGCACTACCAGTTCTCTCCCAGTTATAAACTAAAACGAGGATCTGTAGCTTTATTACCATCAGTTGAGCGCATGGACTTTGGCGAAAAGTGAACCATGTATCAGCAAGTTGGAGTCAGGAAAGATATTTGTTTTGAATGTTGTAAAACAGCTGGGAATCGTATAATTTTACACTATCTTAATCGCTGTCGCTATCATAAGCCACCAAAGGTCCTGAGGGTGCCTTCGGTTTTGGCTTTGAAGCGATCATACCCTGCGTACTCTGTAATGCAGCAAGCGTACTACTGGAAAAAATACCGCTTTCTTCAGCCTCCGCTCTCTCAACTTGATCTGCTTCAATCATCAATCTTTGCTCTTCCTCAAGCTCCAGTCCCTGTCTGCCCACTGGATTTACAGCATTGGCACCCCTGGCAAAGTATATATCATCAGGGGCCTCATAACCTGCGAGGCCAAAGCCTCCTTCTATCTTCTTTCGTTTCCGTGCTTCGGGATCTCGTCCTTCGATTTCCGCAACGAATTCTGCCGGTAATGCTCTTCGTACGGCTTCTGCTGCTTGTTCTTCAATTCTTCGGACCTCTCGCGCTTGTGCCATTGGGTTTGGATCTGCCGTTGCCCATCGAACGTTCAAAATCTCGCTGTGATCTAAGGACTGGTGAGCCATTGCCTCCTTAGCAAATTGTGCGTTAGATTCGTTCGAATATGTGATAAATGCTACACCTCGAGTATTGAGAACACGAACTGTATCATAATTAGTAAGGATTCCGCAAATCAACCTGGTCTCCAACTACTTACTTCTCTCCACTTGGCCCCATTCTGCAAAGTGTCGCGCCACCACCTCCTCAATATCATCACTGACATGAATCCTGCCCACATATATCGTGCGATTCTGCCTCATAAAACTTCCCGTTCCACCCATATCATCCCTATAATCCGAATGTTTATCCCTCCCAAACACATCCACATTAGGATTAAACATGTCATGAATCCCCGGTAACCTGTGGAGGTATTCGCACTCCTGGCCCTTTGGACATATGCCCCTCGCAAAGAATAAACAAAAGTAACTCCCAGCAACTTTATCAGCTTTCGTGTATCCCGTATCCAGCGCAATCTTGCATCGTCCTGCCGCCGCCGTCTTTGAGAGATATTTGTCTTCGCGATCGCCGCCAGACCATTTGTTGTACCAGATGTTAAAGATTGTCCCGGTTTGAGGAGGGGGTTCGGATTTCATGGTTGAGGGATCGACTTGGGGTCGCGCTGGGCGCTTCTTCTTGCGTATTATCTTTTTCATTTTTCGTTCGGCGGGGGCCGCAATTTCTGTGCTGGTTGTTGGCGCTTCATCCTGAGGGCCATCCATTGTTTGGAGGGCAGTTTCTGGGTTGGGTTCGACTTCGGACATTTTGATTGATGTTTTTGGTTGACATCGAGTCGCAAAGTCGAAATGGCGAGAAGGCGACGAGGCTGAGAATTGTACTAGGCCTGAATAGGTAGCGCCCGACCGACCCATAAAACCTCCCGAGGTTCAACCCGACCAGACTTCACTTCGTCGCTTCGTCGCTGGGAACCAACAATGAATCAAAATCTTCTAGGTAATAATTCCCTTGGAATCATCATATGCATTCCTGGCGCGAATTGGAAGTGCGGAAGAAATGGCATATCAAAATCAAGAGGTGGTGGTTTTGTCAGAGAGGAAGAACAAATCCAGGGAAACATAGGATTGGGAAAGCCCAAATTTTTGCTCTTATTGCGCCTGTTTAGGTAGATATCTAGGTATATCCAGCTGGAGAGGGGTCTGTTTAAGGTGCCCATACCCAAACACAGCCTTGCAAGTCAGTATTACTATCACTTGGACAGAAAACTAAACAACCGGAAGGATGAAAGAGACAACAAGTGCCAAATCCCCAAGATATATTTCATTTCATAAATAAAGAATTCATGAGCTGACCAGCTGTAGTTAACCTCTAGTCCGTTTCCTTGGACGTTTGAACAAGACTCGGGATGTCAACCCAATGAAGCGGAATGATCAGATCAGTTGGGCATACTCCAGCTACTGTCTCCTAGAGGTGTGAGGGAAAATGCAGACGAGAGGAGCGAGAAACAATGGAATGGAAACTCAGGAGGGGTCAGGTTCCTTCCAAAGTAGATATTGAAAGGCTCGCTCTTGCCCTGACTCCTTATATCCTCCGCTCCTTCCCTTTTCTCAAGGGCAACAGACTTCCACCTATTTCTCCTGGGAGATCATCGGACTCCACAACCCCAGATTTTCAATGTTTCTCTTTCATTCCATTGTACTCAAATAAGCAATTTCACTTCAAACTCGGTGGTGCAGTGGATCGATCGTGGTTGAACTTACGTACCAATCCCTTCCTAACCCACTTTCACAGACACAAAAAGCAATCGGTGGGCAGCTGGGGGACAAGAAAGAAATGTTCTAGAGATGCTGTCGAGTCGAGATTCACGTGAATGGATCCCCTCGGCCTGGGTTGCGGTTCGTCGCCGTCCATTAGGGCAGGCCCAGGGTACAGCAGTGTGCTGCTGTACTAAACATTTGAGCAAGAGAAGAAGAAGAAAAAGATTGACTGGTGTATTCCAGAGTTTCGAAGGGCTCTGGGAGTTCCTGAGAATGATTCTAGCGGATGTGTTCCATAGAATGAAAGCGAGAAGCTTGTGTCATGTGGACGGTTAAGTAAGTATAGTTCTTTCCCTCTTCGAGTGCCACCGGGTTTGATATATTATTTTCCTACTTTAAATTCTTTTGCCTTTGGGAATCTCAAATTGGAGCTGTCGCATACCAGCGCCTGCTCATTGCCTGCTCGACCTCGTTCTATAGGCTGACATTACAATAGCCGAGTCTCATTTCCGCCCTTCCACTTGCTATACGCAACATTCACCCCCCCCGTCCCCCCCCCCATCCAGACCCACACAGGAGCCACCTTCCCAACCACCTGCACAACCTCAAGACAAGAAATAAGAACATCCAGCACCATAGGTTCATAAAAGTACATGTGGTCGATGAGTTGAGCATACACCATCACATTTGTGGTCGATGAGCACAGCATACACCATCACATTGAGCTACCTCTTAAACCCCCAGGATAGAGTAAGTCGCTGTTTTTCTTTTTGTTTTTTTTGTCAATATATTTTAGAGGGAGTTTGGGGGGAGGGTCTTTGTCGCGTTTCTCTTCAACTCTTAAAGGTGAATTTCAGACGCGACGCGGGTCGCTTAACCACCTCGGATTTTCTCGACTTGCCTTAGCCTTTATGTATATTTTTGGTTGCAAGGGCTTCAATAATCGCTTGGTGAGGAGACGAGTTCATCGAAATTACTAATTCTTATTCACTGCGATATTTGAGTAAGCGGTAGAGTTTAAGCAGAACCATTAGAGGGTGCATATATACGGGGCGTGCAGCGGTATATAGCTCCTATTATACCAACGATCTAGAAACATGACAAACTTCAAAGGCTAACTAACTGTTCGAAGTCAACTCAACTGCTCTCTTGTGTATACGAAGTGGCATATAGATAGTTAGTAAGTCTCTAAGATAAGAGATTTTACAATATTTCTACTAACCGTGCCGTTTGCGGCTAATCATATAGAGAAGAGGTGGCATTAGTAAAACGGATAAGTTGGGAATTATATGACATATTATATAGGAAAGAGTTTGACTTGATCAGAGGTAGGTAGTTTTGTCATTATGGAGCTATACGAAGTAAAGGACGCTTATCCTACACTTTTTTTCCGAAATTAAATTATAGTATTACTTGTGATAATAAGTCACAGTAGCTGTTTTCTCTCTTTTGCTCTAACATTTATTTGGAGAACGGACGGTACAACAAAATAATGTCGGCTTTTATGAATCGGACTTAAAGACAGACTTCATTCAGCCTTTCAATCAAATATGGCGAGCAATTTACCTGATGGGGATAATTCTAAGACGACTTAAAGTGGTAAAACACAATTGAAACAGAAGAAACTGATACGAAGAAATGTAACAAAATGCTATTTCGATGGTTGGAGGGCACTTCTCACGAGCCACATCCCTGATCATGCGTCATTGAGTAGTGGAACTTATATATGAACCTCACCCCACCATCCCACCGTGTCACCCACCCAACAACACCCACAATGGCAGAAGAAACCGCCCCAAACATCGAAGTCTCGAACCTCTCCTACACCTTCGCAGACCGCTCCGAAGGCCTCCACAACATCACCCTCTCCCTCCCACCGCGCTCACGAACCCTCCTCATCGGCGCAAACGGCGCAGGGAAAACCACCCTCCTCCGTCTCCTCTCAGGCAAACGTCTCGCTCCCTCGGGCACAATCTCCATCTCAGGCCTCGACCCCTTCAAAGATGGCCTCGAAGGCGTCACCTACCTCGGTCTAGAATGGGTCCTCAATCCCATCGTGCGAACCGACATTGGCGTGCGCGAACTCCTCAAGAGCGTCGGGGGAGACTTCTACGCCGATCGCAAGGACGAGTTGGTTCGTGTGCTTGATATTGATTTGGATTGGCGTATGCATGCTGTTTCTGATGGGGAGAGGAGGAGGGTGCAATTGGCTATGGGACTTATTAGGCCGTGGAGGATCCTTTTGTTGGATGAGATTACGGTTGATTTGGATCTTTTGAGTCGCAGTAACTTTTTGGGCTTTTTGAAGAAGGAGACGGAGGTTAGGCAGTGCACGATTGTTTATGCGACGCATATTCTGGATAATTTGGCGGATTGGCCCAGTCATTTGGTGCATATGAGTATGGGCAAGGTCAAGCAGTGGGGCGAGGTGGAGAAGTTGCAGTTGAAGGATAGTGAGTTGACTAGTAGCGGTAATAGTCGATTGGGCATGTTGGTGCTTGGTTGGTTAAAGGAAGATTTCGAGGAGAGAGGTCCGAGAAACCACATGGTTGGGAGCGAAGGGAAGGCTTACTTCAACCCCGGAATTGGAGGTTATGGTTCTGAGAGCAAGCCATCATGAAGAGGAGGGCAAGAGCAGGAAACAAATCGGCATCATACGACGGTGTGAACGCAACTGGGAAAGGAGTATGTGAGAATTTTGTTTAAAAGGGTTAACAAAGGCGCTTCAACGCGTTTTGGGGGCTTCAACGCCAGGTACTGATATGCATTTGGGTCGGCGCAGCATTTAACATAGACTTAGACTGGTCTTACTCCACTAAGATACAGATGATAGCGGTTTATAGGAATATACCCGCAAGGAGCTGTCTTCACTCGCAATTGCGAGCTGCATATCAAGTTCTTCGCTGTCTTCCGTGCTTGCTTCCACTGGCTTCCAAGCTAGCTGGGAGACTGACTTGCTTGGATTTGGGTACGAGCTAAGAGAATTATCAGTGATGAAATTTGGATTTGAGACGAGAAGAATTACCTTGGGAATTTGACGGCGAGCGTCTGCAACTTGAAGCCGCTCTTAATGTCCAGTGAGTGTATGGCAACGAAGCCAGTTTCGCTTCCAGCTGCTAGATACGCAACGCCATCTCTTACCATCGTTCCAAGAAAATCGATAGCCGTGACCGGTGCAGTTTCTGAAAGTGTTGACTTGCATTCAAAGCCAGCAGCTCCTTCGGCCTTTGCCCAAATATTGACTTTCTTGTCTCTTCCTGCTGTAGCAAATATATTGGAAGTCTTCGGCGCCCAAGCCGCGTCCAATATCATTCTGGTATGACCTTTGGGATTTGCTTCCAGGAGCTTGTAAGCGGTCTTGTCTTCTGGGTCGCGCTCAAAAACAGCCCATTGCCGGTCTCGACCAACACTGAGAAGATGCTTGTCATCGGAAGAAAATCTCAATCTTGCTACCGTCAATGAATGCTGCTTAAGTGGTGGCTTGATTTCCAACCAGGTCTTGGTTTCGAACAACCGAATTACAGCATGGTCGATAGAACTTGCTTTGCAAGCAGTTGCAATAATTGACCCATCGTGACTAGCTGCGAGTGTAGAGATTTCGTAACCATGTCCGTAGAGCTTTTCGATTTCAGGCCACAAAGTGTGTCGAGAGAGATGTTCTTCTGAAGTTGGCTGATCAAGATCAAGGGTTGATTTGTGGACGACAGAAGCTGGATCAATGGCATCGTAGCTTTTGTCGTTGGAAGGCGGTAAGATTTCTTGGTCATCGTCAACAGCTTCAATAGCTTTGTTGGAAAGTCCGAGGACTGGCATATTGGCAGCGTCTGGCATGTCCTCGATGTGTGAACCTCTAATCCCACACAATTTGTTGAGAAGATTGGCAACTGCTTTGGGTTCATTGAACACCCGCATGAGTTTCTCATCCGCACCAGAAACAAACTGAGAGGCTCCTAGAGAGTCGATACAGTTGAGATCGTATCCGTGGATTTGGGGTCTGGCCATTTCATGCCATGAGACTTGATCTCCGCGTTTCCATTGTGCGTGTAGTCTTGTCGTCTGATCAGTACTGGTTGAAAGCAAATAATCGCCCTCTCTCGACCAGGCAATTCCCGTGACGGGTAGCGTGTGCCCACTAACGCCAATCCCCTGAAGCCATCGTTCCTTCTCGCTATTGTAATTCCATAATCTCCAGCTTCCGGTTCTTCCAAGACTAACGATAGTGTCACCCAATGGTGACCAGAGACCGATCCAGAACCCACCTGTGCTTCCAGTTGCTGTTGTAGATCCCTTTTCGGAGCTGATTTCTCCTAATCGAGTAGTTGTAACCCAGACTCCTGTTTCAGCATCAGCCTCCCACATAGCTACTGAATTGTCCGCAGATGAGGAAAGGAGTTGCAATTTCTTGTTGCCATATCTCCAACGGGTACTGTAGATCCAATCCTCATGACCGAGTAACAAGGCCTCAAATGTGGCGGAAAAGTCAAGATCTTGCGCTTTGAATCGATGGGCTTTGTTTGACAACGATTTTCCTGGCATAAATGCTCCCAGAGATGGGTCCGCTGTTGCTGATGCTGCTGGTAGCTCCTTCCCTTGGTGGATTCGCCATAATCGAATGTACTTGTCCTGACTGGCTGATGAAAGCAGCAGATCACTATCAGGCTCATCGGTTTCTTTTGTGAACTCCAAGGATCTGATCCATCCCTCGTGACCAGAGAGCGTGGCTTGGAGTTTGAATTCATTGCCGATGGCGGAATCAAGCACATATATTTGGATGATATCTTTCGTTCCAGCAACCGCAAGGACGTATGAGCCAGGTGCACCGTTGAGGGGACTCAATGCCAAAGCGAGTGGAAATAATCTTGGCTGGATTTCAATAGTTTGCTGTAATGTTGCTAGATGTTGGTCATCGAATTCCCAAATCTTGACAATGGCATCCGCAGAGCCTGAAGCAAAGATATTGGCACCATCAGCAACGGCGATGCAGTTTATGGAACTTTGGTGATGTTCAGGCTTCTGTGAACTAAGAGTTTGATGGTTCACATAGTGATTTGTGTTTTCGTGTTTCTTCCAGATATTGAGAGTCTTATCGACGGAACCACTGATCAAAAGTTGGTCGGTGCCTGGAATGAATTTTACAGCGTTGACGGTGCCGCCATGGCCGTGGAGAATTTCAAATACTCCTCGCGAATTCTTGTCCTGTGTATATATCAGTCACGGTCTCTCTGAGAATAAGGGAAGACACATGAAAAACCAGCCGCCCGCGCCTTCGTGAACAGGATGTCTCGTGACTCATAAGGAACAACTTACCTGTGGTCGCCATAGAGCGACATTGCTATCCGCGCCGAATGCCAAAAGACCCGATTCGTCCCAATCTGCTGCAGACGGGTGTCTATTACCACCTGTTGCCAGGTACTCGCTGGTGATTTGAAGCATCGTCAACTCACTCATCCACCCCTCCACAAACACTATCCAAATGAAAAGGTCGACAATGTGCTCCTCCGAATAATTGGATAGTCCAGTATGAAGCTCAGATATGTCTCAGTAATTATGTAGCATTGTTGTATTGACGTTTGCGCAGACCCACACAGACGCGATGAGAGAGGTGCAGGATTTTCTCAAGCAGCCGAGTCATTTCACGAATCATAACGCCAGCCGAACACTAACATTTACTTGAACTTGAACTTGAATTAGTGAAGTATCTATTAAACTAATTGGGCCGGGTCTTGAAGGCTCCACAAGCTAAAAAAAATCATAATGTTCCCAGACACTTTTGTGCAGAATAGATAATTATTGCTGTTTCGCCAAAAAAAAAAGAATAAACGTCGAGGCCAAAAACGGTCGCTTCGGTGCTTAAAAGTGGTTCTCTCTTGGACGCACTCAAACCCAACCTCACTGCAACAGCCACTTCAACCACCAACCCAGCACAACCATTACGCAGGACTCAACCATACAATCTTTAGGTACGAAATGGCAGCACCTGTTGTAGAAAACACGATTCCCATCCTCGTCGAATTCACGTGAGCTCCCCCACGCCCTCCCTCGGAGAAAAGAAATACTGACGTCGTTGTGACTAGGGGTGGACTCGAAATGCTCTTTTCCGACGAACGCAAGCACAAGATATCAATCCCAGCCAAAGACGATAAGGGCAAGGCGGTCAACATCGGCTGGCTCGTCGAGTATCTCTGTGAGAAGGTTATGAAGGACACTCGAAAGGAGATGTTCGTGCTGGATGGTCACGTGTAAGCCCCAATTCTCTTTTTGATACTCGTCACCGCTCTTCAGAGCCTGGGCAAAACTCCAATATCAAATCAAGCGATCCCACATAGCAATACCACGTCCTATATAGCTTCATTGGTCTTTTTCCGCAGCACCAGTACATGATCGTGTGTTATTTGGAGCAAGCACTTCCCAGCGAGGTTCTGCTTCACCGTTTTTCTCTGCTGCACCCTTTCCCCAATCTAAATGAGTACATGGCTTTGCATTACCTCACTGACAACATTCGTTTGCATCGTAGTCGCCCGGGCATCCTGGTTCTCATCAATGATGCTGACTGGGAACTGGAGGGCGAGGCCAATTATGCCCTGCAGCCCAACGACAACGTCCTTTTTGTTTCAACCTTACACGGAGGCTGAACTGATATCGATCCACTGTTTTCTTCACAACCACTCTTCGACCTCCAATAACACCCGATTCTGGAGCATCTATTCAAAATTTCAAGCAACTCCTTTCCCTCTCAATATAGATGTCCTATTAGATTCTTGCTCTATGAACGACGAGTCTTGGCAGGGAGATTCTTTTGATATCAGACGCCGCAAGAGTACCGGTATGTCACCGCACAGTACGCGAAGCATCACGCTTCGCAATACTACTCTCTGGATGGTCAGTTTTCTTTCTCGTGGCTTTCTCCGATTATCAAAAAGACAAATCATAATGCACGTGATGCATAGAAGAACCTTGAACGATCTCCCCAAGGATACCTGAGACTCTCCATTTCTCCAGCCTGTGGACAAGAAAGACATCGCCGACCTTGTCATACATCCCTCACATCCAATTGTGCAGCCTCAAATTTCACCATCTCATCCTCATCTCTCATTTTGCCAGGGGCCATCATTTGATGGAAGCCTTAATGCATGCATGCACGCCACGCCTACTTGATCTATGTGTCTTGTTGCATTACAGTAGCTCGCCCGCGCCTTCCCCCCGCTGTGCGCCTTGTACAACCGCATTTCAAATTTCTTGGGACAAGCCGTCTCCGTCGAGGGAGGCCCGTCTCGTCCCGCGGCGACCCAGTGGCTTGACCCAGAGCTCCCGAAATTCTGTTGTTCACTCGACCACCAACAACGAACGACAGGTCCATACAAGCTCAACCACACTTTATATCCATCAATCACTTCTCTCTGTTGCCCCCTGAAGCATGAACGAACAGGCTTCAGGGTTCGATATTTTGTCCTTCCATCCAATGTTTTCAATAACGCTTGCCCAAACAGTTTGCTCGCTCAGCCCAAAATACGCCAGCGGTGTAGCGTAGCCCACTCCCAATTCGCCCGGGTATGCCGATCGTTCCCATCACATCTGCTGCAAGGCCGTCCTGACAACGACAAACTCTTCCTTACCTCCTGCGTAAAATAATTGCATTGCACGACCCCTTTTTCTTCAAACGACTTACCCCATGAATTGAAGAAAGTGAGGGATTTGTTTACGAATTTCGATTCCGTGAGAAAAATACCGGGGTGTTTGTAGGATTGCTACCAGGCCCATGGAATTTCTCGATCCCCTCCCATTACCCTGGAGGCGCGCGGGATATTTTGACAAGGAAGGGGATGAGTTTCCGAGTTTAGCGCACAGCACACCCTCTCTTTCTTCCCAACCTTGCAAATCTCGTCACAACCGAGTTACGTGATCTAATCAAGGCGACGCAAACAATTATCAGTACATACAAACCTCTTCGATAATGCAACTCTTTCGCCCGCTTCCGCCCAAACTTTTCTACCGAAGCAAACATATGTTAGGTGTAACCCCTCTTCCTTGCTTATCCGTATCAGTCGTTTGTGGTGAATCAGTATCGCACTCTATCATTAAATCGTACCTACCGATAAGGTTTTCGTAGGCTTTTCGTTTACCGACCCTGCACGTGCTGATTTGTGGGGTTCAAGCTCAGGGGGGCTGGCTCTTAGGGAGGGGTGGGAGAAAGTGAGGCACACAAGCAAAGTTGAGGCGGCGAAGCGAGCGGTGTCCGTCCTGGTATTCTGTGACTTCCAGGTTTTTGATATGGACTCCAAGGAACGTTACGTTTAGATAGCTGGTGACATAATTGAAATGAAATCCATGTGGATATCGAAGTACGGGGGGTGGGCATGGATGCACAAGCGCGAGGAGAAGACAAGAGGCAAATGTGAACGTGTTTCGTTGAAGAATTGTAGTGGCCAACTGAATATGCCACGTGTGTAGGTATCGTAGGACAAGTTACTATTATTTTGCGAGAGCGCGGGAAGCCAGTTACACGATACTCGCTTTTGACTCTCGACGCTTCGCAAGAATCAAACCACAACAGAACATAACATCACTCCTGGATCAAAAGTGTAATCTATAGGGAGTAAATATGTATAGTATTCCACAGCAGCTATATAAAATCCAAAAATCCAAACATACAGGTAACCTGTTCATCCCGCATGACCACAATATCCCCAAACCCAAACTAAAAATCAATACCAATAAAGGTTACCTCCAATGCAACATCTTTGCAGATGTCCAAGTGTTTGTAACAAGTTCTTTTCAACAGATAGACCGGCCCACCCATCCACCCCATATGCAATCCTTCCTCCGCCCAATTGTTTTTTGACATAGTAAAATATACGCGCACTCTATAGTCCCGACAAGTATAACGATGATAAGATAGAGAAAGAAGAAAATTACATCTCTGCGATTTACGTATCGGCAGGAAGGCAAAATAATGAGAGAATATGAATCGTGGGAAGAAGGGAAGGATATAAGAGAGGCGAAAAGAACCAACAAAACAAGCAGAAATTGCAAAAAATGGAAGACGACAGTCGAACCTCCACACAAAATGCATCGACATAGTCAAGTCCTCAAAAACCGCAGTCCATCCCAGTCAGCAAAGTACACCACCCCATCCGTTTCTATCCACGACATTTCTATATACCCTCCCTTTCGTGTGCTTTTTTTTTTGTGTCGTTTTCGTCATTATAGTAATACACTTTTCTCGCGCGCTCTGAATTCCTCTTCATGTTGGCGTCGCGCTTTCTC
The DNA here is from genome assembly GCA_001399465.1 of Hymenoscyphus scutula. NCBI lineage: Eukaryota > Fungi > Ascomycota > Leotiomycetes > Helotiales > Helotiaceae > Hymenoscyphus > Hymenoscyphus scutula. Next base: position 63,757 of record LKTO01000009.1, read on the forward strand.
TCATAGGGGTCGTGTGTCGGATCATCAAGTCGTCTTAGCTTTGGTCTCATGCTGCTCTGGCCTACTTCTCAAGGTAGCTGGAGTTCTGTTTTACCACCAGCAACAAGACAGGATAGGTCGGCAAGAAAAGCAATCAGTAAATCCTGTCCCCAAAAGCGAGGTCACTGTTTGGGCTGTTGTAAGTGTCCGAGTGAGCATCGTCATACCCGCTTCCAGAGCCAGAACCACTTTGACCAGATTGACTGCCGTCATCGACCTCACGAATCTCGTATCGAGAAGGGTCAATTCGTCCTTGGGTGTGGACAGGAGGAAGGCCATCGTGCATGACACTCATGACCATGTTCCCACGACCTGGTCCACTGAAATTGTAGGCGTGATCGAGAGCATGGACCGGGGAGTCTGCTCCTACCTTTCGTTCCCTTCCACGGCCTTTGATACCTTTGTTGCTGTTCTTGTACAGGTCGCGAAAGTACTCGTGAAGTTCCTTGTCGGCTGCTGAGACGTTGTCCCCATTCTTGAAAGAAGCAAATTTGGTTGTGAGGTTGCGGAGGGCCACAACATGGAATTTGTTTTGGTGCGACTGTATTGGCATCATGTTAGTTTGAAATTCTATAAGAGTATACTCAGGGTGAGAAAGGAACATTGCCCTTGCATTGTGGGGTTCTGTGTGGCTGAGTTTTGGTTCAACCCCCAAAAAGCAAAAGGAGTCGAGGTAGTAATCATACAGCATGATGGGCCTTGAAACAAACGAAAGTAGAAACGAATGTCGATTTTGGAGGGGAGCAATGCCAAAAATAGAGCATACCTTGAGATTGCCAAGTTGGGTAAACAGCTTTCCGCATTCTTTCCCAGAACCATCGTCAAGTTTGCATGGGTATGGCTTTGCTTGACCATGAATGGTTTTGTGCTGTCGGACATTTCCTCGTTGCCCGAACCTCTTTCCACACAAGTCACAAGCATATGGCCGCTCGCCGGTGTGTCTATTCTCATGTGTCTAGCAGAAAGTTGTTAGACGAGTAGATGATAAGGATGACGCAAGGGGAAAATACCTTCAAATTGCCCAACTGCGAGAAGCGTCCACCACAGCCAGCATACTTACAACTCTATAAACGAATGATTAGCAAGTTATATTCTTTAACTGTATTGGCTTGACTTACGTATGGCTTTTCACCGGTGTGAGAGCGCACATGGATATCGAGATGGGTTTTTTGGTAGAAAGTGCGGCTACAGTTACCAACGGTGCACAAATAACGCTTCTTCGAGGACTTTTTGGGGGTCGAGGTGTTTTCCTGGCGGTTTCCATCTGTGAGCAAATAGCTACTCGATTCTGCGGATGAATACCCGCTGTGCTGAGAGTCCGAATGCGTGTGAGGAGGGGTGAAAGAAGCACCTACCGCAGGCGTTGGTGATGGTGGGTTTGAAGGCTCTGTTTGTGATTGAATCGCTTTCATCAGTGTATCAACCTCCGTGCAAAAGTCGACCACCGGGGCACCGTTGATAGGCACAGCAGGCTTGATCACCCTTGAGCCGCCCACAGGTACTGTCGGTGATGTTGAAGTCGAAGTAGGCGTCAAGTTCCAGTGCGGTTCGGGTTTGATAGGAGGACTTTGGCTGAGTTGTGTTTCTACAAAGCCCTGTCGACTGTTTCTGTTGTGTAGAACGGACCTTCCGTCGTTGGCGGCTTGCGCGAGAAGTGGGAGAGGTCTTTGTTGGATGTAACCTGTGAAAGCTGGAACGACCGAGTGAGGTCCAGTATATCCAGCAAAGCTAAAAGGGTTGTTCTGTTGGACGTGCTGTTGGGTAGCAATCATCGTCGTCGATCCATTGTACTGTTGGTTAAGCATATGTTGTGGAGCTAAAACAGGTCGAGTTGTGAAATCCCCAGAAGAAGCCGTTCGAGCGTCATAAGCCAGTGAGATATCCATAGTGTAATAATTTTCCACTGGTTGTTGATTATGTTCTGGCCATCGTCCCCAGGTCTGGCCTGGCTTTTGTTTGGTAACCGCCAGTTTGCCGGTGTTGTCTTGCTTGAAGCAAGAGTATAATAAATGGTGACTATAAGAGTGTTGATTTGAGGGAGTGGTCGAACGCAGAAGAGCAGGAGATGGTGAAGTAAAAAGGTGAGGTAAGAGTTGAATGCAGATTTCCGCCCGAAACAAGTGATGAAGGATAAACTTGAATAGCAAAAGGGTACAAGATCGTCAGTAAGGCTGTCGAAAGTGAGTGGCGAAAGCGTGAAAGTATTGGTATATTAGTATGAACGTTTAAAGAATCCTTTCTAGTAGATGTGTAACGAGGATCAGTAGATGGGGGGTGTTCCAGTCGTTCGGTATGTCAATCCGAGATCTCACAAGATGGACACAGATGCATTCATATAGAAATCGAGTCCCAGACCCCCCACCCCAGTAGCAGCAATATTTGCCGTGCAGTCGAGTGGTACTGCGGCAACCATCCCACGTTGGCAAAACCTGAGACTGGACCAATAGGCATCATTCAGGCAGGATCAAGCAGTGAAACAGAACAAGGCTATCTGGGGAGTTATGATATTCTCATTGTATCTGTGGTGAGCGTAGATATTCCCGTTAAGCAGAGACCTTCACTTTGACAAGAAAAGAGACTAAAGATGTTGAGTGCCAGTACTTGCCAGAAGCGACAAGGGGGGTGTGACCGGGGTATGTCACGGCGGTATCGACTTGAGAGACAGTGTAGATGATTACTAGACCAATCCAGACGAAGCCTTACGCCTCTCGGGTCCATGTACACCTCCGGACATGGAGCAGTCTTGCAAGACTGGCCCAGTTCAATCTCGACCATGAGGGGATTGGCAACATTGGCTGCAGCGAGCCAGCATCAATCTTTCCTGTGTCCTGGCTCTCCCTGCCAACAGGGAATATGGTGGAAGTGGACACCGGAAAGATGCCACTATGGCGAGCAAAAAAGGGGGGGGGGGGGTGATGTACACCTAGTATTTTGTATCAGTCAGTAGAGGCATGATGAACATCCGGAAAAAGAGGTCAAAGAAAACATTCCCAACCCGAGCGCCGGGTTCAGGGATCTTGCGAGGCACCAAACACAATCTTTTAATGGGAGAACTACTCTGCACTCTGCAACTCTGCATGCTGATGATGCAGACGACATGCCCCCCTTGGCCCTTGGGCGAGGGAATTCGCTGAAGCCGATCAGGCTGGATAGAGTGGAGAAAGACGCCGAATCTCGCTCCACGGCGTAGCGTGGGGGTGCGATTACGCTTGTCCTTGGAACAGCTAGGAGACTTTTGTTGTCGAAGACGGGGAGAGGCCCGGGTCCGGCAGGGCTGTGATGGAGTGAAGGTGTGAAGGTGTGGATGCAGGAGTAAAAGCCGCAGAGGGGGAGGGGCATGTAGGTTGTAGAGGTGGATAGGAGATAGTGGGAGAGAAGCACAACGGCCGGGCTCGTCGCAGACGGGTGCCAGCTTTATTCCCGAAATTGACCAAACCAAGTAAGTCTACAGTATACAACGGGTTCCCGTGACGTGATGGATAACCGCCATGTTGGAATCCGATTTTTTGATCAATGTCGAAAGGTAATGTTGTGTCAGAGATAGACATGCAAGAGTATCTCACCTCGGTTATACTCCAGGTACAAGTAAACTATCGAGTACAAGTAAGCACTTCAAAATAAGACCCTGGCCCAGACCCGATCACTCGTCGTCCAATCCATCTTGTTGGCCGGATATTTTCTACGGGTCCCCGTCCCCCCGCAGCGGCATGAAAATAATTTAGTACAATACTTTCTCCCGGACGCACCGCGTCTGTCAGGTTTCTTCAAAGTAGTTCTAATAATGGCGTCAATACTGTACGGATACTAGTTTTCGCCGCATCATATATGACAACATTCTCAACTCAGCTCTGATCAGCCAGTTTCGTATTGCTGGGCTGTTGCTCGGCTGCTGTGTTCTTTAGGATAGCTGACGGGAAATGTCTTGTTTCCGTAGACCAAACGGAACAGAGCACGGGACAACTACATTTTCCATCATACTCGAGTAGCCACAGAGGTACTGTCCGTACCGTCCCAGAAGTCAATACTACACCTGTGGGACTCAGATCTGCGTTGAAGCTGTACCGCGCTGCAACCTTTGATAAGCGGATTTTGTTACAGCACTAGCATGAAGAGACGAAGCGTTTCTCCTGCCGGTGGTGCAAAATTCTCTATGTGCAACAAGGGAGGGGGAGAGGTTGATACTGTACGAGTAGTTTTGACCAGGTGAGAGAGAGTGGACGGGAAATTTCAGCCATGGCTTATCCCACGGAAATGGTAAGTTGTTGTCGCCTGTGCAAACCCTGCCATGGGCAAGGGCACCATCAGCATCTTAATTAGGATCGATTCCTCGCAAATAACTCTTGAGTCTTAACAAGCATCTAAATGATCTCCAGATGAGTTCCGTATTTGCTGAACGCATGAGTGTGGCGTGCCCCTTAGGAGTTGCTATTTTCGTAGAGTTTCCTACACTGCGTTGCAGTAGTTCATGTGGAGGGCCTGCGATTGTACCCTGAAGATGATAAAAATGAAAGAAGGTAATCGAGACAGATGATGCGTGCTCAAGCAAGATAATGCTCCATAGAAAAATCATGTGAGCTTGAACATTGAATATAACTTGAAATAGAACTCGCCGGTTTGAATGCTTGCGCGTGTTGTTCTAGTCCAAGTACGAAGCAAAATTTCAAAAACTCAATGGGAAAGCAGTAAGAAATTCAGTCGCTTGTGTAATTAACAAATACTCGATATTCTCAAATTAGACGAAAAGACACCTCGGGAAAACAGAAAGCCATTCCACTGCCAGAAAATCGGCCATCGTACATGTCCTCGATTGATGTTTTCCCAAGTGACGATTAGCATCCTTGACAGCTCGGGACCTGGCAGCAAATGGATATTCCCCATCTGGGGGTAGGTTCCTCAAAGACAGTCCCGAGACTGTGGTCGAAGGTCGATCCGTAATACGTTGGAGGGCGCCAGATATGTTTAAAGTCGCGAATGTAATCGTTCTCGGGGACCTGGGCGATTTGCAGGCTTCCGTATGGTTCCCGCCGGCCAGTCGCAACAGCCAATGTATGATGTCTTTACGTGCCACAGCCACCTTATTGCCTGATTGAGAAAATGCATACCCTGTCCTGTCCTCCGCTTTCAGCTCCTCTTAGTGACGAGAATTGCGAAGGCTACCTCGAACGTTGGTGTCGCTGTCAAATGATGTAGGGTATACGTGCTCTCGTGTGCTGATGGATGCTACTCCGTATTTGAACCATTTTCCAAGTTGTACCTCCGTAGAAGGGAAGCATTAACAGGTTGCAGTTGGTGGAGTAAAGTAATTTAGGATCCTCGCCTTTGCGCCTCTGGGAAGTTATAGCCTGACACTCCATGGGCAGGCCACGTGCGAGGATCTAGTATGGACGGGGGGTAAAGATTTGCAAAACGTGTTGGACTTGGGTAGTCGAAGTAACCTCCAATCTTGTGGACCCTGAAAAGAATATGCGTTGCTCATGCTCGTGCCCCGACCTGAATCTTTCTCTGGTCTCCTGCTCTTTTTCGCAGCACTTGTGGTTCTATTTTGCGTCCTTGAGCAGATCCCTCTTCAATACCCGGATGGCTGATAAATCATGCTCGTAGCTGAGGCTTGGTCGTTGACGTCTTGTGGAATAATTGGTGTAGTAGGTGGCGTTGAAGGAATTTGGTGCTGGTATCTTCAGGTGTGAGTAGGTACATGTATAAGTACAGGGACACAACAGGGCGGGAGGCATTTCTTTGTGTACGTAAGTGTACGTAAGTGTACGTAAGTGTACACCGTACTGTAAATAAGTACTCGTAGCAGGTTCCGAGCAAGAATTCCCAAAGGCGTGCCTGCGCCGGGTGATGCGGTGGTGACCCGGTGTTGGTCCAAGGTCGTACTGAAGCATCTCAAGGTCGTCGTACAACGTAAGTAAAAATGGTACAGTACTTGTAAACTAAAACTAGACGCTGCCCTGAGAGTTGAAATTACAGCCGATGTGGACCACGAGGACCTCGAGGACCTCGAGTTGAGCTTATTCTAGTTCCCGCTGCCCGTGGTGTCGCCTAGCTAGGTGTAGCACTAAACCTAGAACCAACGTCCAGAGAACTTTGTCACCATGTACTGTAAAAGGTGACGAGCACACACCAAGATCTCGAGAGTTAATTATCGTGAGCTCACCCAGCTTAGGGTACCGAGCACGAATGTTATCGATTATACACCTTTCCCAACCATGGCCGCCATCGAACGGCACATTCCATTCCCACCCCCATTCTACTCGTTTACTCGCAAGTTCTCGTATCCCCTCCCTGTTTTTTGTCTGGAAACCTGGCGATTACCTGGGTTTCGTTGATTTGAAATTGAGCTCAAACTTCGCTCTTCTCCTCTGGCTCCTGTCTCGACCTCGAAATCCCTTCGATCGAGGAAACAAGGCCAGGACCCTTGATGATCGGACAGGCGCTGGTCCCCTTTACAACCGAGAAGATCGGCTTTGAAAAGGGGGGATGATACAGTACAACGTAAAATGGACGAAACATCGGCATGCCGATGCCGAGATCCAAGAGCTCCAAGGCCGTCAGCTATGCAATACGAGTAAAGGAGTCTTAGCCGAGCCTCAGAGTCTCATCTCCCCATCTCCCCCATCCCTGGATTCAGCCGTGATTCGAGTACCTGGTCAATCTATTATCACTCTCACATCACATCTCGAGCGGCTGTCGTCAATACGGGCTAAGGCTATTCAGGAATCATAGATCACATCTGTTTCTTAACCCGGATCAGAAATAAACCGGTAGCAAATCGCTCCCGTGTGCCACGCTGATGCTTCCGGTCGATCTTCTGGATGCTGGATGAAGCTCTTGTCATTTCCATTGCCTTTGCCATCATCACACCCATGAATGGGCGGCTGCGAAGTCAACACCCGTCTGGATTCTGGACCGGAATGTCACCGAAAGGCAGCTTGGCAGGAAGTAAGCACTGCCCGCTCCGAGCCGGTCGCTCATTTTCAACCTCATCAAAAATAGTCCAGAAGATTTCAAACCCTCCTCGCTTAAATTAACCTGTCTTTCTCTATACGAGAACTTATCCAAGGGAACAAGATGCTCCTTAGGGACAGGCCCAGCTGCACGAGGGGGTTTTTCGGACAATCAATTGTGGGAACTTTCATCAGATCCAACACCTTCCCTCTTCAACCAAGACTTACGAGTACTTTACTATGACTTCCGTACCTCCGTATTCTACTTGGGTAGCATTACCAAATCTGAAAGGCACACGATCACCAGTCAATTGGAATACCTCCGTACTCCGTACTTATCACTTTCAAAGTGTGGTGGACTAACCTGGACAGTGGAAACGCCCAGCGCCCCGCCCTCTTGGGTCGATCAGCCGTCCCCTTGAGTGGAGAGACCCCTTTCCCCAACCCCAGACGGACCCCATACTACGTTGTAAGAGTACCCCAGACCCTGTCTTTCCGACTCCCACACAGCAAATCAGAGTCCGCCAGAGTCATTCTCGCCCACCCAATCTTGCACAATCTTCGCCGTGTTTTTCCCAATTCGCATAAATCCCGGCCTCCATTCGCACGCTTAAGCATGCAGCTGCAACCTTTATCTCCCCCCGTCCACGGTCGTCCAGGGTCTGCAGAATCGAGATTTGTGCTCTTTCCCCTCCCTCCACGAGTCTCGGAGGGGTAGAAAACGATCAAGTTCTCCACGGAAGTGCAAAGTGCAATTACCCCTTCCAGGAGTTGCATTGTTGTGGATATTTCCATCGTGTCAAACATCACTTCTGCGCTGCAAAGGAAGAGTCTCGTCACTTTGTGGAACTCTCAATAGTCGAACTCTCTCCTTTACAGAACTGGTAGAATTGCCGGCCGTTTTTCATATTGCCAATGGGCAATCGCATAACATTAGTTTCTCCACGCAAAGCGCAAGCCTATACATTTCCTATGTACCGATCTAGGCAGTACTCAAGTTAACGACCAGAATTGAAGGCCTATTTGATCACATTCTCAAGCCTGCCCAGTTGTACCATGTTTCCTGCAACCCAACAACAGGAAGAAATATGATAGATCTTGGAGATGCCCGGTAACTCGTTTTCCGATCCAAGGGCTTCCAAGGATCCCGCAGAAAACTGGGAAACAAGAGATGCGACTGGTAAATGGCAAATCTGTCTCTATTAGACGAATATGTCATAGAATCATATCAACAAAACTCCCAAACGGCCTGCCCTCCCATTTGTCTACGTTTCAACTTTGCCAAGGATTTCTATTCCTGTAATGGCCCTTGTCAAGCTGCAAGCACTGTCTGTGCGTTTACTTGAACGTGTTTGATCCAATTACGTTGGAGAGGTGCATCAGAGTACAACATCTGGCGCCAGTTTTTCTCTGATTCTCGCAAGCTTCTCAGTTTTAGGAAAATGGTTCCACTTATCCTTCACCTCCCCACTATCCTATGCCTCTCGATCATGGAGCATATAATTCTCAGTTACGAGCACAGATCTTGTAGATTATATCCCTTGCACTTGCATGCCAGTTGTTATGGTGTGTTCGTTTCAAAATGTTAGCGAAGTTCTTGATAGGGGTCTTCTGCGTGTTCGTTACCATACTACCTAAGAGCAGAAGAGAAAAAGGAAAGGAAGAACCCTTGGGCAAAGTTCTCGCCACTCACTCACTCACTCACTCACTTGTCGATTTGCAACGGCCCCCAAGTGAGCTTTCTCTTATTTCCATTAGAAATAAAGGCAGCAGATGCACGCCATGATTACAGGTGTTACCATTATAAATTCTGAAACGGAATTCTTCTAGGAATAAATCTAGAAGCTGAAGTTGGGGCAGTAAGTATTAAATTGATTGGGTTCTATGAAGAAAACGATGAGATGGCCTAGTTCAATCCGTCCACGAACGATAACGAACCATGAGTGTGTCGAGGTCCAAGTACCCAGGTACTCTCTCATATTTCTCCCAAAGTTTGAGCAAGTTGTCTATCTTACTGATTATCTCTACCTCGAACAAGCCATAAGCAGCACAAATCATCTGTATTTACTTTATAAGGGAACCATGAGACATTTCCGGGGCTTCTCCGCCGTAGATTCCGATACTAAGATCTACAGAACTTCATATTCCTTATCTATTTCCCATGGTTATATTTCCTTTGTCTTTGGCTTGACCACTCAGCCTTATATGGGCGCTGACGATGGAGCTCCGTGTGTTGTGCTCCATAAGTATGGTGTATCTGTGTGGAGAAATTGTGGAGGAGATCCTTTTTCGTGTAGGGTTGGGGCTCTTGGACTCCTCTCCTGGCTTTGCGTCTATCTGGATGATGATAGGGGTTTTCGGGTGGCACCGGTCGGGTCTTCGCTGAAGGGATATTGAAGGTGAATGTAGAGTGTTGCAATTAGTTCCCGCCGATTTTTCTTCAAAGGGTAGGGAGCTTTACGTCTCTCTTGGCCACAGTTTCGCTCGCTCACTCGGAGGCTGTGTGTATGTTTTGAAAAGAAGGGCTTGATTTGAAACGATTTTGTTACTTACCAGTCTTATTTGGGATATTGCGAACAGTAAGTTAGGGTATAAGAATTAAAAAGGGGAAATAGGTGGCTGATTTTTGAAATAGTAACAAAGCACGTTTTCCTGGGGTTCTCTTCTATTCGATGATGAAAGAAATCGGTGGTAAAAAGTATTAACTAAATGAAAACCGAACCCCACCAAAATTGAAGGGGATTTCCGTTTTGGGCATAAACTGACGAGGGTGGCACGTGTGTGGGGGTTTCCATTTTCGTTTAGCGAGAGTTTGTGTGGAAGTTGGGAAAGCGTAGGTTTCGAGAAGCTTTTTCCTGAGGGAAATTCATGCAGAGGGAAATGAGGTTGGTCTTTAGAATTTTCTAGAATGGTACCTTCTTTTAGAACAGGAGTTTACCTCTATCTTATGTGTTTGCGGGTGGTTGTTACGTTGTGGGTGGAAGGTAATTGGCTGAGTGGTTTCTCTATTTTGACTCTGGAGCCTGACAAATTGAAACTTGAAAGCCGGTATTACTGAAGGTCTTGGTTTATTTTCCTCCCAGTTTAAGCTTTTTCGTTATCGTTATTTTCCATTCGCTGTAGACATCACTTCAAATTAAGCATTGTCAATATCATTTGAGTCACTTATTACTTATTTAGATCCTTCTCAGCTAAAGATCTAGCCCATCATCGCCACTTTCACACTCCAACCCAGAATCAAGCGGATTAACAAGCATACAATATTGAAACCATCACTCCCCATGTGTAACTCGTCATTCGCACTTAGATTTCGAAATACATTATGGAGAGCCCTGAATCTGAAATATTGTATCATGGGACCTTTATAATATGCTTGGTGTGTGTGGTGTTGTTTGGGGCTCCCAGGTAGATCCTGGTAAGTTGGGTTTGTGGTTTTCTATGGTTTGTGAAGCTAGTGGATGAGTGTCCATCAGCCGACGATAACACTTGTGTGAGGCGGGGCAAGGAGGTCGAGGATGCGAGGCGAGGGAGTGGCAGGGTTCGATTACCGTGACGGGTGGAGGAGTAAAAGAGGCTTTTACTTGTGTTGGAATGAGAGAACGCGTTTGATGGGTCACCTTTGGACGCTTGATAGTGATATCAAAATTCTCAAAAACTCAAACTTTTGATGTTGGGGGGGGGGACGGGTCATGAGATGAGTACCGCAAACACGTCACAGTTTTTAAGTGACTTCAATTTAAGGCGATATGTCTGAGAAGGAGAAGATACCGATTTCTTCTGTCGGGGGTGAAGCAAGATTTTGGACATATGCCAAGGATTGAGCCGTCTTACGGGCAGTTCATGTCTTACCGTCCATCCACTTCTTGCATTGCTTGAGGAGCATGTGCTCTTACGTTAAGTTGATTTGGGTTATTGTTGTGTAATCATTTTTGTTGAGGGTTTCATACACAACGCTGTACTTTCCGTTCTGTGCGTGAAGTCTCTTTCATTGTAAGGGGACGCTGTAAGAGGGACGATGGGGAATGGTGGTATGGGATGGAGGTCGTACGTACTCTAGAATTGACGTCACTTCCGTCAAATCATTCAGAGAAAACTGCAGCAACAAGTGCAGAGTTTGGAAACGAGTTACTAGGCTATACGATTTTGAACTTCCCTATGGTCAAAATGAAATGAAGTAACGTGAGGGGTTTTAAGCGAAAATTTAAAGGTGTCATGTCCAGGACTTGTTCCTTGGGTTGGTTGATTGTTTCCTGATTTGACAGGCTCTGATTGCCTGTGTTCTTGTTTATCTTTCTCTTTTTAAGAGCAAGCAACCGAAGAAAGGCTAATCGAGTGTTGCTACGCTGATCAAAGAACGGGAAAAGAGCCTCATAATGCCCTCGTTTCCTGTTGATGCCTCCAGAACAAATTCACAACTTATTTGATCTTAAGTTCACATCGCTCCTCTGATTTCAAAGGATTTCATTTGAGAAACGATGAAAGGATGCAGTCAATATTTCGTGTCGGGTACGATAACAAGGGTTAAAGCGCAAAATTTCTGAATTCATCGAAACCAATGAGAGCATTTGGAGTCTTAAGCCCCATTTCGCTCTTAGAGATGTTTGTACAATTAAAAAAAACGGTACAGGGCACTTTACCCGGACTTTGCGAACGGAACCGATTTCAAATTCATTAGCAACAGTAATAGTACCCAAATTGCTTCAATCAGAAAATTACCACAAAATGCGGCTTGATCGAGTGAGAACAACAGTTGTGTCTGAAAACTGAGCAGCAAACCTCAAAAAATTTAAATCCCAGAACCTTATGACATCCAATCCTCTCAGTTGATATCGTGTACCGGTCTTATGTGAGAACTTCCCATAAACCATCATTTGATAAACTGCTAGATATACAAGGAAAGTATCCGTAGTTTATAGCGGTTTGAACAACTTCATAGCATTAAAATTCGAACTTATCCTAATTAATCATTAAAGCTCTAAAGCTCACGTACAGGTGTACGGTTTTGTGTCACACAGATTAAATAAAAGTGACTATTCTTTTGATAGCAGTTCACGAGTCTCTCAAGTGAAAATTGGGCTACGAAACACAACACTACCAATACAGAGTTGTTTTCTTTTCTTGTAGGCATCGCAGATTTCATAGCGCGCTTCCCGCCGAGGTCTTTTGTCACAACGTTGCCGAAATAAACAGATGATGACTCTACTCACCTCTTTTCAAACATACGTGAACCTATTGTAAATCTTCGGGTTTGGAAATTTGAGAGTCAACACGGATAATAAGGCAACCCTGCAACTGGGCAGCTGTGAAATCAAGAAGAGGAACAGGAATTTGTTTTTGTTAGAATACCTATTTTCCCCTAGATGGTTGTCAGATGAGAATATCAAAAAGTGTATGATTTCTAGTTGCTAAGTACGAAAGTGGCATTTTACAGTTTAAGTAGGATGTTTTTAAGGAATTTGACTGGTCCAAGTATCCGACGTTATTCTTAATAATCTTTAACGAGATGGAGTGATTTTCGAAAAGTTCTTGGTGTGTGGCTGGGTGAATGATAATGTTATACGAGCTTTTTTGGGAACCTGATTTTAGGAAACAGGATAAAAGTATTAACACAGTAAGAACTCTGCTTTCCTGAAATCGCACCGGTCGTATATTTGAATGGATGTTAAGATTATGCTGACTTGTTGGAAATCTGTCAGATGTGAGAGGAGACGGAGACAAACAACTCTACTAGTCGGCTTAATTGAGTTTATAAACCACCAGGCAATGCTCCCTGACCCGGTAAGTATGCAAGTGTACAAACAACAGTGATACAACGGATTGAACCCCTCTCACATCATGTCCTCGGTCTGAATTAATTTCAATGTGTCAAGCTCCACGCTGGAATAAATGCCTAGAACAAAGTACTTGGAGAGATTCCTCATACCGCGCCAATTACTTCGGAAAAGAAGACATTTCTATATTTCATATCTCTATTTCAGTCCACTTCTACGTCACTGTCGAAAGATTTTTTTATATTTTATAATGCGCTCTTCAAATTATGGGATTACATTCAGCTCCAATGCACGGAGGAATCTAAATTTCCCCAAAATATAATAACCCACCATTCTCGAACCAGGTTGTGGCTCGCAAAAGGTTTTTATCTGTGGTGTGGTGTTTCCCCTCCTTCTGCTCATATTCTTGTTATATCCGACACTTCTCAGTAATCTATTACCTTTTTAAAATGAAACTCTGCCGGTATTACGGAATGATGATGTGGTATTTGGTAAAGTAGGAACTCATATGCTTGACTGTCCTTTTGACTTCATCAACCCCTCGTTTCTAGAATCATGGTTCCTGTTTGAGAAAGAGAATGCGTGGAGGAAAAGGGTAGAACAAGAAATGCATACACCCGGAGAGAAAAGATACACGGGGATTTGTGGTCATTACTTTTCCCAGGGAGAAATTAGAATACTCTGTGTTACTGGTCCTTGCCTTTTCAACTATTCTGCGTTTACTCGTTTTTAAGTAAGACTCATACAGTTACCTTACCGCCGTGCAAATCAACATCATCCTATGGATAATTTCTAGAGATACCAATTCTCTATAAGGGTGAAGACTCCTACTATCGGTAGTTGAAAAAATGTCAATACTAGATTCGACTCTAGAATTTGCTTAAAAGCTTCTATATCGTTCTTACTTCTCAGAAGATCGAAGCCAATTGACTTTTGCTTGTAGGGATGAGTTATCCAAAGAGAGAAGTGCAAGTTCACTCTCAATGGAGACCTTGACATATGGACCATGGACCTGGTTTAGGAAAAGAGGAAGATAAAGAAGGAAATGCCTCATCAACTCCAAAGGCTAATAATTAGTGAGTGCCACGAGAACGACCTGTGCCCTTGTCCATTTCAAGTAGTCATTACTTGTGGAAGCTGTACATATCCCAGAAATGGCAGCTCTGCTCCCCAGGATTTTCGTGCTTGCTCAACGATATTCCATGTATGGGAGTGTAGCAATCGGGTGAATCTTGATAGTGTTGGTACCACTTCGGGTGGTATCAGTATTATACTATAAACTGGTGACTCTAGTATGGGTGCAAATGCAGGTAGTATTAATTGTTATATAGCTCCTAAGCGAGGTCATGTGGGTGACTATTCACCCTTCCGAGAGATAGAAAGAAGGAAAGGGTGAGTGAAGAAGATGAGCGAGAAAGTTATGGCAATGGGTACACTAAGTATTGAATAGCATTTAACAGAGGGAGCAGGCACCGAGCTCGAGTCAGAGCATGACAATTGATAGGTTTGTGAAAATGATAACATTTTGAGCAGTCCAATACTACTGAAGACTTTCGTTAAATTCTTTAACTAGCGATATTAAGGATTGGCTAGTGGTTATAGGAATTGGATTGATTAAGGAAGACTAGTACCTGCGGTATGTGCGAAAGATATGGCTACCCTAAATCAACACTGCCTAGACCTATTGCTCCCTTAATAAAATGATCACCTGAAGAAAGCGGAATGTGAGAAATGAGAAAAGAAAGTGCTCACTACCCTAAAGTTCATATGAATTAATTACCGTCGTTTCTCAAACTGCTGTCGAAATCTATTCCCATATTCGTCAATAGCTTTTGGCCAGCTTGCGCCGGTAGTTCAGTATAGAACTGCCTAGGTATTTTTTTTCAAACTCTAGAAAAGCAATAACTAGGAGTACTTTGTTTCTCCATGAATGATTTGTGCTTTGCGATTTGCGATTTGCGATTTATACTCAACATTTCCCCTTGTATGATTAGTCCATATGTGTATGCATGTGCATATGTGCGTGAGAAGAGAGAGTAGGCGTTGATGGGAGATTAGACGAGGGAACGACGAAGTGAGGACGAGAGAGCTTGGCAATGAAACCAGCTTCTACGAATCACTGAGAACTCAGTGCGACTGTGAAGTTTCTGGCCTTTAAGTATGCGGAACAAAGGGTAAGAGAGGCAAAAGTATGATCATGCCGTACATTGTTTATGCATTACAGCTAGTATACAAATGATTTACATATTTTGTCTAGGTGCACTTACCAAAACTCCCAAATGCTGTACAATATTTAATCAATCAATTTTCCGTAAAATGGAACACCCATTGAGCTGAGGAGTAGTCGTGCGTGCCTATCAGAATTGGCCGAGGTGTGAACTGTAACATGGAAACCAGGAATCAATCTTGGAGGGTACATCTAGAACATAATTAGCGTGTTTTCTGATTTGTTTTGCGGTCGGGTAGCTTGCATCATAGTTTATTTCAACCTCTGGAAAGAGCATGACACCCTCTCTATTGTAACCCCAGGTGATGTTTCCACTGCTGTCACCGGTAGACCCTATGTATAAAATCAGTGCTGGCGGACTCGAAGCATGCGAGAAAACATACCTTTAACACCCTCCCAGTCCTTGATTCTTGGGAAGACGAGATTGATGCATTTATCGATAAACTCGTAAGCCTGGTTACCTCTGATCGTGGAGGTCAAAGAAATAGGCATACGCTCTCGAATTCCAAATTGCGCCACACCATGCTTCGCTCTGTGGACTGTAGGTTGGACTCCCGTCACACTTTGGAGGACCATTCCAGCTACATGCAAATGAGATGAATCCTCAATTGCTCCCTTCACCATACTGTGAACTGTGACACCAGTGATTTTGGGAATGTTGCGCCAGTTGATATCCTTCTCGATTAACCGCAGAACACCTTCTGGACCTCTAGGACCACGCTTCGGCCGATTCTTGTGATATGGTGAGGAGTCGTCCCAGGTTCTTAAGCGTTCTGATTTCACATTATCGACGGTTCCCGGAGGTTTGTGGACGTAACCCAGAGTCATGATGTCTGGGGCAATGGTAGATTGCCATGTTTGTTCGAGACGAGTGTGCGAGAAGGGGCCAGGCACAAACTGGCGAGATGCGGGATCAGAGGTAGGAGGAGGCTGATGGGGATGTAAAGGTCCTCGGTAGTATCTGGGGGATCGGAATTGATATCTGGAGAAGGGTCAGCCATTTGTCCAGCTTGTACTCAATTAACACCAGAACATACCGACTGGGAGGGAGTTGGCCCCGCCTTGACTTTGATCTTTTTACTGGATCATAACTTTTGATGATATCGCTTCCAGAGTACTTGGTGTTGAAGGAGGATTCCGATTCGAGGTCCTGGAAATCTTCTGGTACCACGTCCTGTTTCTGAGCCGGCGCCGCTTCACCTGAAGCATATCGTCGGGATGTTGACGATAGACAATTGGCGACAGGCCGCGTATGCCGAGTGGCAAGCTGCCGCAGAGCAGAGGGTAGCTCTTGTAGAGCCATGTTGAGTGTTGTGATGTCTACAGCAAGACCAATAAATTTCTTGGGAGCCTCACCTCACCCGCAAGCCCCTTGTTTGAGCCTCAGGCAACAAGCATTTCCTCAGGGGTCTGACTACAGGGGACGCTCTTGGCGGAAACCTCACCCAATGCTCCCCTCACCTCGCAGGAACCTGGAAGGCCACGAACCTTTCAAATTGCCTCTCTTTGTCGACATCGGCACATTCCCTTCCACTCAGCTTGCCAATTGCGACCTCCGAAACCTTTGGTAACCGAATTTCAAGGCAATGGGTACATTTAGAACCTGCTGGTAGCGTTGAACGGGAGGAGACCTAGGAAGTCAGCTCTGGCCTCCTGGTAACCCCACCAAGCATCCTCCTGCTGGACTCGACCACCAGCCTCAGCACTTCTCTTCTTCACTCACCCGTGCCTCTCTGTCTCCCCAATCTGCGAATACACACATCCCCCGGGGTCTCGTCTGTCCTCGCAGCCACCAAGATGAATCGCTTCCTCAGCAAACGGGAAAAGAATGGCAACCACAAGCGCGACAAGTCGAGAGAGAAAGCTGGGGACAGGAAGGTAAGGGTGCTTGTGTAGCCTCTCTCTTTTTACCCCTTGTCTGCATGCTCATATTGGAGAAGATATTCCCCGTCTATCTCTCAATAACGTCAATCTTTGCAGCCTTTTCGAATCCTCATGGAAAAGGCTTACCAGTCACTGAAACTACTTGTGATACAATTCATGCCACAACTGCTAATTCTCGGCCTGGCTTCCTGCTACAGATACGCCCTATTTCTAGTGATGGTCTCTTCTCTATGTTCAAGCCGGACCCGCAGAAAAAGATGGATAAGGAGTTGAGCAATAAAGTAAGCTGCCAAAAGGCATGCTCCTCAAACGTCTATTGACAGGCTTCAGATACAAAAAATCCGAGACAAACTAGCACAACGCGGATATGCAAGCATTGACGACGAGCAGATAAATTATGCCCTCTCTTCAAAATCCGCTGATGGGGACGTCGACAAGGCTTTCGAAATGGTCCTACTCTTCCAAGAATCGGTAGAGGGAATAATCAAACCATACGATTCATCAGTAAATATGCAAGGCGCAGAAAACCGAGAAGGGGTGACGTGCTATCTTGACGCCCTTTTGTTCGCCATGTTTTCCCGTCTGGGGAGCTTCGAGCCAATCTTGTACAATAATTTCGAAGACGAGCCTCGACGACGACTTTCCACCTTGATTCGCTTATGGGTTAACTTGCTACGAACGGGCAAGCTGATACAGACGGATGTTGTACGTTAGAACAGAATATTTCTGTGCTTATTTTGACTAATTTTTATAGACCGGTTACCTCCAGGAGGCTATGGCTGCATGCGGTTGGGAGGATGCTGGAAGGCTCGAGCAGCAAGATACGTCGGAAGCTTTCCACTTCATCACGGAGAAGCTGGAACTGCCACTACTCACATTGAAAATGGATATTTATCACACCGGCAAAGTTGACGATAAAGATGACCACAAATTCGTACAAGAGCGGTTACTCGAGGTAGCAGTGCCGGAAGAAACTGATAATGCTCGACCAATAAAATTGGAAGATTGCCTTGAGAGTTACTTCAATAATCGAGTCGAGGTCGTCCGAAGACTTGAACGATCGAACACTAGATCATCAATCCGCTCAGCATCGTGCCCTTTCACAGAAAAGGAAGATTCGCAGCATATCGAGGTATCGGAAACACCCTGGGGCCCAGACACTCCAACTTCCCTCCATGCTCCAGTAACTCCGATCACGCCTAGCAGCCATGCCCTCCCTGCGAGCCTGAATCGCAGTGAAAGCATAATACGGCATCGAATAATACATGACGACGAGAAGGATGGCGAGAAGACTGGCCACGACAGAAATGACACTACGACCTCAGTGCGTCGGGGCTCTCTTCGGAAAGAAGTGCTGATGCCTGCATGGCAGTTTTTTAATTTAATACGTCCGTTACCATTTTATTCAGATATGAAGCCATCTTTCAGGCGTTTCCCACTTGATACCCGAGAATCAGTACTAATCGGTGAAACAGCTTGGTACACAAAACACTCTCCTGCGAATGACGCAGAAGTCGCAGCTCACTTCTCACAAACACGGCCAGTTTTAGGCATATGCTTGAAGCGTTACGCCATGACCAACGACGGCCAAGCTACGAGAAAAAACACCTTTATCGACATCCCTCTGGACATCAAATTACCCCATTTCATTCAAGAAGATATGATATCTGAGGATGGCCCTTTGATGGGAAACTTCAAGCTCTCATTGCAATCCGTCATTTGCCACAGAGGTAATTCTGTCCACTCAGGTCATTACATATCATTCATTCGCGGTACCACACAGGCTGCAGATGGTGACATTGGGTCTTCTCGGAGACTTAGTAACAACATGCATCCACCTCACTATGCGGAAGACAGGTGGATCAAATTCGATGACCTAGCAGACCCACGAGTTCAGTATGTGGACATTGAGCAAGCTATGATTGACGAAATGCCATATCTACTATTCTACCAAGTCCAGCCAACCTATGAGGTGACACCACCAAAATGCCCCGAGATTCTACCACCTTCCTACACATCTCCCACAATTGGGGTCACTTACTCCACACCGACTTTAGCGGCTAGAAAAGGGAGCATGCAGGACGGCTATTTTGATGGTGCGAACGATCACCCACGTCGGTTGTCGACCGAGTTCGAAGAGCCAGATGAGCCAAGGAGAAGTATAACTTTATCGGAGGAACGCCGAGGTAGCCTTGCATTTACCGATATGAGTTTGACAAGTACCGCTAGTACTCAGTATTACACTTCGGCACCAGTGACACCAGGTGCTGTCACACCGAACGGGGAAGAAACGACAGGGCAGAGAATGTCACGGGCCGCAGCAATATTCAGACCGGCCAATAAAAGTCGACCTACTAGCGCGGCAGGAGAAGGCCGGTTGAGCTTGACACTTTCAAGGCTGAATTGGAGAGCAAGCAAGGAACAACTCAACAGCAAGACCGAGCCGACAAAGGAAAATGTGACGAAGGAGACTCTCACAAGTACAGATGAACCCAGCCAAACCACCACTTTGTTGGAATCCCATGAACCATCTGTCATCGATGGGACTCAAATTACAATAGATCAAGATAATACTCCACAATCCAAGGCAAAGAAGACCAAAAAGCGAGAAAAGAGTAGAGGGCCAGGAGAGACGGCCGAGCATGAGCATGATCACCACCACCACCATCATTTAAGGAGGGCGAAGGACAAGGAAAAGTCGAGAGATATTGACAGGGAATGCAGTATCATGTGAATACTTAGCTTTAGGTGTATTGATATGGAAGGGATAGCAACCGGGTGGGGCATCATTTTGGGCGGAGTTTAATACTTTTGGCGTTGGGTGTGATACCTGGTAGACTTAGGTTTTTATGATGAGACATGATATGAGACGGACACACATAATGGGACACTAGAGAGGTGCGAAGCCATTTTTGAAGTTCCTCTTGACCTGGGCTTTCAATACTTGGTCTCGGGCCGAGTGGTCCTGGGGACCCTTTCTATGCATATTGAATCAACATTGGTTGGTTCTCTGTAAGCCTTTCTTTTACTGCTAGGCAAAGGGGGTAGTTTCTCGCTTAAGGGTCTCCGTCCCAGCGCGGGGGTTCGAAATAGGAAGGCAACCATGACCCAGAATTGGATTCTCTTCGTTGCTGCCTCTCTCTCCCACAAGACCACTCAGTGCAGAACCTCTATACGGATGTTAGTATGTAACGTGTATCTCCCGCGCTCCCCCACCGCAACTACAATAGAAGGGTCTAGACCCTAGTGACAACGGGACGCTGCAGCAAGCGAAGAACGTTGGACATGATTTCCTCCACCTATTTTCTTCCATTTTCAGCCACCAACCTCTCTGCTGATCGAGTGCGGCGCCAAGTACCATCTGTGCCGCAAGGTATTTCTGGTATTATCTCTAGGGTATGGTATGGTTCACCAGCTAAATTGCAGGGCAGACTTGGTGTTCGATTGCGAATTTCGAAGACACGGATAGGGCTCCAACAATGGTTCAGATCCGAGAACATCATGCTTTTGTGTTCGGCGAGCCCGTGTGGGAAGGTGGGCTGGATTAATCCTCGAAAGGACGTTTCTGTGTTTCCACATCCCACTCGTTAATGCAAGAGCTATGTCATTGCATATCAGGCTGTTACACGACAGTAGGGCTATCGACAGAATCCAGTGCCCCCCTCTTTCTCAGATAGTTATCTTGTCAATCCCCCTCAAATCGATAAACTTTGACCAAATATTCACAATTGCTTAGTTTTACCACTTCATCCCATTTCCAGCGTTCGTCTAGCTCAGAAACTATCATGTTTATTACTCAAGCATGGTCTAACTACGTTTCTGCAGTTCTTCAAAAGCGCTCTCTGGATTCCACCACCAACCTTTTGCTTGCACTTATAATTCTCAGTGTTAGTAGCACCCTTTCAAGCTTCCTGAGATGTGAAGGTATTCAGAAAAGAGTTCAGGTTCTAAATTCGAAGCCAGGTTGAACTATTTTTTGTCTACTTGCTTGCTGGTGTCGTCTACAATCTCTATTTCCACCCTCTCGCGCATTTTCCGGGGCCCTTTCTAGCTCGATCAACCTTGGTAAGGCATCGTCCATTTCTCTTCTCTTATCAATTCAACAAGTGGTATGAGAAAAGCCGAACAAAGCTGAAACATTCCTTAGTTATATAGAGCATGGAACACTGCTCGCGGCAAGTGGCACATCGTAAGCCGTGATGCACACGCGAAATATGGTACTGAAGTTTCCCTGTCGGAGATCTTTCGCAGGTTATGTATGAGCTGACTTGGTGGTTCTCAGGTGATATTGTGCGCATATCGCCGAACGAACTCTCCTTCGCCTCGTTGGAATCATGGAAAGAAATCTATGGTCAACCCGTGAACAGTCCGAAACTTATGCTCAAATCCGACTTTTATGGGGGGGTTTATGGTTCTGGTTACGATTCATGCTGTGTTTTGTCCGAGAGACGACCAGATGTGCACACTAGGTAAGTCAACTTCTGGGGCATTTCATTTCTCTTCTAGTCAGTTGAGGAGACTCAACCATTGCCCAGGTACTCGGAATTAGGTGAGAATACAAGGAACAGGTATCCCCAAATTTCTGAAGCATTGACTAACTCTGGAAATCAGGATGTACAAATTACTTGCCCCAGCTTTCTCTACCAAAGCACTGGTTGATCAGGAGGAGATTGTCCAATCTTGTGTGGATGGCTTTCTACAGGTACTAGAAGACGACGGCACGAAAGCACAAGGCCTTGATATGACAAGATGGTATGAGATGTTGACTTTCGACGTACTAGGAGAAATGGCCTTCGGAGAATCATTCGATTCTATCAAGAATAGTAGGCTGACGCCAGTATGTCTTTCAAAGGGAGATGAGCTAATCAAAAATAATAGAGAGAAAACATCCTTGGGAGGCTCTGATCATAGATCATGTCTTCTGGCTTGTGGTAGTCGATAATCTGCGTCGCTTTCGGATCCTCGGCTATATTAGCGCGAAATTATTACCTAGCATTACTTGGTCGGTACGGAATCAACATTCACAATTGAGGTGGGTTAATTTCTGAGTGTTATTTCCCCTTTTACAGATTGTTTTGGAGAGAACCAGACCCTGCTTACTCAGGCATCTCATTACCTTCGTACGGAACCCTAGTTCGTTCAATATTCCTCAAAAACACTTTTAAAAATGGCAATACTGACTCCGAGATCATCCACAGTCGTGATAGGGTTGCTCGGTAAGTGAAATTCAGCATATTATTGTCGACTAGTGACTAACCACCAATGTGTCCCTACTAGGCGGCTCGATCAAAAGTCTCCAAGAAAAGATTTTTTCACCAATCTCGTCGAAAAAGTAGAACGGGAGAAGTTAGTCGAGAAGAAATGGCAGCACATTCTTCCACGTTAGTGTACGTGTATTTTGTATTCATTTTCAGCCCCTCATCCCATTTTGGGGTCACTCTAACATAGAATCACAGCATCGCGGGAGCCGAGACTACAGCAACCTTTTTGGCGTCTGTGACTTATTATCTCTTGACCAATCCAACGGTCTATAAAAAGCTTCGCGACGAGATTCGCCAAAGCTTCAAAAGTACTTCTAATATCAACGCTACCGCGGCGCAAGCTTTGCCTTATTTGCAAGCTGTCGTATCCGAAGGCCTTCGTCGTTACTCACCAGCACCATTTGGGCTCCCACGTGTGAGTCCAGGGGCTATTGTGGCAGGCGAATATATTCCTCCAGGAGTAAGTCTCCTTCCTTTCCTTTATTTTCTGTGAGATAGGTTGCAACATGAGCACACATCTCCTCTCCGTTTCTGAAGAAATGACGTTTGCAATTACACTAACACGACTTTCCCCATAGACTGAAGTTCACACGAGTCCATACGTCACAGCCCACGACCCCCGATACTTCCACGACCCCTTCGAATTCAAGCCCGAGCGATGGCTAGATCCAAAATGCACCGACAAAAAAGACGCAAATCAGCCCTTCTCGGTCGGCTCTCGAATGTGCATGGGCAAAAAGTAAGAACCTCCAAACAACCACAGTTTCTAATAACTAACTCATTTCTAGCTTCGCTTTGTTCGAAATCGCAATTGTTATGGCGAGGATACATTATAGCTATGATCTTGAACTCTTGGATCCGACTCTTGATTGGGATAAGCAGAGTAAATCTTCGTTTTTATGGGTGAAACCGAATTTATATGTCAGATTTCATAAGAGAGAAAGTGCTTAAGCTGGATTGCTGGTTTCACTTGACCTCTTTTTGCCTCTTTTCTTATTCTTAGGGAGGGATTTCGGTGTTTTGTGTTACAATTTCTGCCTTCTCGCAGGAAGTTATTTGTTACCGTGTTTTGTTTCAGCTCCCTTTCAACAAGGGGATAGGTATTTTGGAGATTAGCTTCAAAAAAATAAGTCTGCATGATTGTAATGACTTTTTTTCTGGCTTTTATGGGTGCTTGTATCCACCGTTCAGATATATTTGGTGGAGTGAAAGGCGAGTCTGTGCCTCTAATAATCAATTCTCTTGTAGCACGTGGAGGTATTATTCTCTTGAAGTACTGCTACTTCACACCGCCGTCCCAAGTACCAACATACACTACTAATCTTTACAGTACAGCTAACTTGAGCAATCTCATTGAGATGCCGACTACATGTCTTCTCGCTCTGAGGATGCCTTCATTTCAAAGGTGATTTTATCGCAATGATAAAATAAGGTACTAGAAAGCACTAAACATCTACGAACTTGCACTATTAATACCTTTAATTCCTAACTAAAATAGCCAACCAATCAATCACAACATACAATTAAAAGCAAGCGTAGCTAAAAAAAAAATGAATCCTTTCCCAAAATTCCCAACCGCCCAACCAACATCCACACAAAAAAAGTACCAACCTCCCACTCTTTCACGCCCTATTGCCACATTACAGTATTCAACGATCCCCGTGTCCTAAGATGCAATAAGAGTACCCACCGTCCAAGCATTTCTTGCATCCCACCGACTCTTCGCCATCTTACTTAACTTATACCCCAACCATCCTACCATTCACACAACCATACCCCAATAGAGGCTATTTAGGAACCTATCTATAGCCGTTAAATTTCAAAAATACATCTGCATCGACAACCCCCTTTCCCTTCTTACCATTCTACCCGGGCGTAGTAATTCCTTATAAGTCTTCTCAGGAAGATTATCCGCGGTTTGATTTGAAAGATATTTCTCCTCCCCGCTTATAGATAGTACTTGATCTTCATTGGCGAAGTGGCCGCTGAGTCTAGCATGGCAATTTTATCCTCGGCTAGGCTCTAGAGATAGATGGTGGTTTGGTGGAAGTTGATGACTTAGGCAGAAGTCAAGGAGCAGAAAGGTTATTATTCAAATACAAGTACATTTCTCCTGTATTATAGGAGCATGTCTCTAAAGGCTTGCTCCGTTCACTAAATTCTAAGCGAAAAACGGACAAGTTAGTAGTCGTAGACGGTAATAATACCAGACGTGTGTCATCCAAGAGGCGGAGGGGGATACTAAATCTAGGTTACATAAAACCTAGGAGGGGGAAATAAGAAACAATACACTGCCCGCAAGAAGAAATGTCAGATGGACCCAAGGAATTCTCTATTCCATTCCATTCATAAAACCCATAAGACCCTTTCAGTCACTATACTCATCCCCTCTTCCATATCTACAAAAAAAACCCCTCCCTCCCTCGCCACCAAAAGAATTCACCACCTACCCATCCTAAATCTCCACTCAATCTCCCTACCCCACCTCCACACACCAACCTTCAACATCCAAACTTCCCTCAAAGAAAGTGTAACCTCCCAATCTCTCGCCTTCCACAAAATTCCAACCACCCAAAAAACTGTAGATAACAGCATAGTAAAAAAATGCCGTCAAAAGAAAAAATTGAATTGATAGAAAAGTGACTTGGTGTGTTCTCCTGGGTACTGTTAAATTGGCTTCCCCGTCGAGAAAATATCTTTTGTACGTCGCTTTGCTTGTTCCGGCCTTTCCCATGTGCCCTCCCAAGAAAAAAACAATATGAAAAAATTGAAAAACACCAAGCGCCAGCGCAACCTGCTAAAATGATCAGGTAAGACAAGAGAGAAATGAACACAAAAAGCCTAACAAACACCCCCCCAAAAGAAACCAAAAAAGGCCACACCTGGCTGCTCTAAACTTGCCCAAAAAAAAGAGGATGAAACGCCGAAGATCCATTAATGCTCCCAAGAAAAGGTTGCCTCCGTCGTTACAAAAGTAATTGACCCGGTCAACCCAACCATTCCCATTTGTTCAAGTCATTAAGGGCCGTTAAAGTAGGTATATGTGGATGAAGCATTGGAAAAATGCTGGAAGATTCAAGTGCTGTGGCCGGAGTGAAGAGCTCAGTCAATGTCCAACAGCAAGCAAAATATCCCCCAGCTCATTCATGTTAGAGGCCTTCTTCACCAGCTTTACATATCTTAATCTCCCGGCCCCACTCGGATTTGAGGATTTGTGACGAAGTGATACGGCGGGCTGGATTAGGATCCAGGATGGAATAGATCACATTTCGGCAACGTGCCTATCTTCTGTTAGCTTAAGTGTTGGAAAAGTGAAGAAGTGAACATACCCGATGCAACGATTCAATGGGCCCGTAGCCCTCTTCATCCTTCCTCCCCTCCAGGTATTTGGCGTAGAACTCATCTTCGTCCTTTCTGGCAACCCGCCATAGATGTCGACCAGTACGCATGGCCATATAAATCACACCACAAGCCCAAACATCCACAGCGCGGGCATCAAACTCCTTTTCGGTATATTCCTCTGGGGCAATATATGGAGCAGAACCACAAAGACCAGTAACCATGTGAGCATCGGTTTCCCAGGCCATACGGAAGCATTCACCGTTCCCGAAATCGGTGATTTTGAGGGAGCCGTGCGTCGTAAGAAGCAGATTCTCTGGCTTCAAGTCTCGATGTGAAACTCCCATTTCATGCATATATTCTACACCACGCATCATCTGCTTGAAGTAACAGTCGGCTTCTGTAACTTCGAGTTTGCCAGCCGCGAGCACCAGTGTGTATAAATCTCCCCCGGCACAAAATTCCATCACTTCGCAGTAGTCGCCTTTGGCATCTTGAAGAAGGTCGAGTGTATGGATAACATTGGGGTGTCGTAGAGACGAGGATATGCAGAATTCAGAGGTCAGACGCTTGCTGTATTTCTTTTCACTCTCTTCTGGTCGTCTCCTAAATTCCTTGACGGCATAGAGCTGCTCATTGCCATTTTCCGATCGTTTGTGGGATATTCTGACGACACCAAATGCACCTCGACCCACAATCTCCTGACATTTTCCATATTTCTCCACCAAAGTCGCGGTCTCTCGTGGCCCCCCTTTCTTTTCGGCGACAAGGTTCTCTCTTTCGCTTTTTAACTGGTCCACCCATGTTGACATGAGAGACAACTGCTGGTCGCCTTCTTGAGGGTGCTCGACGTTTCTTTGCTTGCCACTGATGACATTTCGTAGCATATCCGAAAGCTTCTCCTGTCGTTTTGTACTCTTTAAATGATGCTCGTGTCCGCCTGGCACATCGAGGCCCGAAACGAATCGGAGCTGAGCAACATGTGCTCCATTCTTTTTATCTTTTGAAGGCGCCGTGGTGGGCTTTTCCGTTCTGTCTTGCCTCGCTGGCTTATCGGTGGAGGAGGCTTTGCGAGACGGTGGATTGGGCTTTGGTCGTGCAGAGTTTGTGGATTCTGGTCGCGAGGTTGGAGCGGCAGGAACCTGTGAATTTAAAGAGAGATCACTTCTGGAAGCATCTTTGGTGGAAAACATTCGGGTCAACCGCTTCGTCATCGACGGCTTTTCACCTGCTGTGTGTGCAGGGATGGGTTTTTGTGGCTCTGATGGTGGCGCAGCGTTGCCATTGAGTGTGATCTCATTGCTTGGAACTTTGAGGCCATTCTGAGCCGGCACTGGTCGCGTTACGGGCGAACTGACGGACGAAGATGCCGAAGAGGCCGGTGGTGAAGGTTGAATCTTTTCGCCATTTCCAGGAGTCCGTGGAGAGCTGACTGTCGTCATGTTGGCTAGGAGGAAAGTCGACGAACAACGGTCGAGTTTTATTGGTGTTGGGAGGCTCGGGAGTCGGTACAGAGTTCTGGGATGCAGCACAATGGCATGCGATGGTATGCGACCCCCTTCGAATGGTTGCGCGCGCAGGCCAGTGGCCCAGTCTCTCTCAACGTCGCACCCCCAAGGGCCAGTTGTAGTTCGCAGAGCCGAGGTGAGGGTGAAGGTGATGTCGAGCAGGTAGAGAGGAGGAAAATTTGGGAGAGAAAAGGCGAGAAAGAAAAGGGAGTTTGTGCAAGATTTCTCGCGGTGGGAAATCTGGGCTGGCTGGGGTTGGGGTGTGTGTTCTTCGGCGCCGGACCAGAGCTTATGTGATTCTCCGCAAGCAAAGGCAAGCTAACCTTAACCACCAGCGAAACGCAGCCCAAGGCAGCTGCAGCCCCAGAGCAGCGTGCAGCAGCTAATGAGCGAGGCGACCCCTAGATCTAGGGGTAAAGTAGCTTTGGCAGTTGTAGTGGAGTGGAGGAGAGCGAAAGGCGAAAGACGAAAGGCGGTGGGAGAGAGAAGGTAGAGAAGGTAGAGGAGTAGTAGTAGTAGAGTAGGTGCTCTAGAAAAGTGAGTGACCTGATTCACTCGACTGCAGTGGTAGGTGAGATTAGGTGGTGTTTGTTTTCTAGGTAAGGTTGTCCAGAGGCCGAGAGATCGGGAGGCTAGAGTGAGTTTCCCATAGACGAGGGGGGGGGGGAAGAGACGGGTGCGTCGAGAGAAAGAACGGTCGAGGTGGTGGAGGTGGATGTGAATGTGGACCTCAGGCTGTAGGTAGGTAGGTAGGTAGGTAGGTAGCTAGCTAGCTAGGTGTTTGTCTTCTTGTCCGTAGTCGTCGCTTTCTAAGCTGAAGGCAATGGAAGTGACGGAGACTGCTCTCTCTTCTCTCACTCAATAATCGGTATGAATCTCAAATCTTTAATCTCCTTTAGTCACCAACAGCCGTCTTTGGCGCGGCGCCGGCTAGGATTTATGGCCGTTCGCCTCATTGATGGTATTTTAAATGCCTCACCAATTTCCAATTCCTCTCCCAGGCAATCGAAGTCCAGCAAAGAGAATGGCTCGGAATGGTTGGTGCGGAGGGCTTTGGCTGCTCTGCTTTGGGAACCTCTCTCTGCACTGGCTCACTGGCTCACTGACTCCCCTGCTCACGGCTGCAAGGCAAGACCAGGACCGAAATCAGCAAAGTTCACCAAGAATCAGGTACAGCGTTGCGTCCAAGTCCTCTGCATCTCATCCTACAACATATGCTCATATGCTCATACAGTATGCTCATCTGCTCATCTGCTGCTGGCCTGGGAACATGCTGGCGACCTGCTCTCATGCCTTGCAGCTGCTGCAGTGCAGACTAGACACAGAGAGACGCAGCATTTATTCACTTCCCTATCAACTCTCAGACTTCTCCAATAACCCTCGGTCAATCTAGGTACTCATCTCATTTACACTTTCTCCGACCTGATAGCCATCTCACGGACTACTGGATTGGCTCGTTGGCACCTCAAGCACTCTTGCAGCCAGGAGAGGACGAGAGACGAGGTCACAAAGCAGCGCAACACAACGCAACTGGACCCAACCTCCGATCAGCACACCGTTCGCTTCTCTTTGATAGAGAATCCATCTTTACGTCAGGTCAGCCGTTGTTGGCTCTGCCCTCATCACAAGCTCACTCGGCCACCACCGCCCACTCACTCTCCTCCCCCCTCCTATCCCGACTCGCTCCCAAAATATCTCGAGGCGCCTGGCGGAAACACATGATACCTACAAGTATCCTCCCTTCTTTCAATCCCCTCTTGAATGATGAGATCCGATGCGAGTGGACCCCACCCCTCCTCGCCAGGGGGAGCTCCCAACTCGTATTGCCCATCAATGAGGGGTAGTGGAATCTCCCTCTCGCTAGCAGAGGAAGTCCTCGGTACTGGTACATGGCATGGGCAAGAACGGAATGCGCTGAAGTCTGCATGCCTTTATTTCATTTCAGCCAAAAGACCACGCTTGCCTTACGCACCTTAGCCCCAATTCTGTCACTTCTTACCCCCAACATCAGATCACTTTTGGGGACGTTAAAGTTCCCTCTACTCGGAGCATCTTTTTATATCCTTCAAATCAGTCTAAAATGCGGGGTTTCGTTTTGCATCAGCCCCCTGCATCATTCCCTGCCGATAAATTGGGGAAGTATCCCACAACCGAATATGCCTTTGTTGTTTTTATTCTGCAGGTATGAATTGCTTGATGTCGAGATTGGGACAAGGAAGCAGTGTTGACGAATGCTATGTTATACCCGTCCCAATTCTCGTTTTTAATAGAGGCCGTACGGACAAATCTGCTGGAGATTGATTGAGCCCTGGACACATCGCAACAGATTCTGCAATGTGGGGACCTGGACGGTACATTTCAACCCGACTTTCTTCTAGCAATTGCCCAATAAAAGGTCATCATTACGAACCCACGGCCAAGTCAAACCAACACATCAAGAGGAGTTGACGTGCTCAAAACCTACCAAATCCCGAGAGAAAAAGGAGCGGGTAGAAAGAGGGCCGGGATTACCAAACGACACAGCCTCAATGAGATATCTACAGTGGTGAAACATCGCAACATCGCAACATTGCAAAGCGGACAGATGGGCAAGGTGATCTTCGCATCGCTTGGCACAGGAGTAGTTCGGGGTCTTTTCACGCTTATCAGCCCTACATATTTTCATCTCTCAACCATTCATCGAACGTCACAAGGGCATAAAAGTATTGGCATTGAGTTGGAAGGGGCATTGGTTCGAATTAAACCTCACACACTTACTTGACAGGAATGCCTTGGTAATTGAAACTCCATACCATTAGTCTTAGTTTCTGGGACATTACCGCATGTTTTCTACGCACGTAGCGCTAGTAGACCTGTGCTGTCAAGTTTCATCTTCTTCCACCGCAACGGCTTCCCCTCGTCCTCTCTCGCACCAGAACCGCGCCCAGCCCTTCACCGCGAGATCAAATATCAATTGCCTTTGCATCTCAACATCCTCGTTGTTCGTACAACGACCATGCCTTTCGGCCCGCTCCCTGATATCGATAACTCACTGCACTTCTTTCCCAGACCGGTGAAGATGCACCTCGATGGCGTGGCTTCTGCGAAGCTATGGTACGTACTGTGCGGACCGCTTTTCCCACATGCCAACTGCAACCACAATGGCGACAATTGCCTCTTCGTCTTCCTTGAGCCCACTCATGCCAGCACAACACGCATTTGCCTCCCGGCCAAGACCAGAATGGCAAACCCACCCACACCAAGTACGAGTAATAAGCCCATCAAAAAACCTCTACTCGATTCTTACTTCCCCGAGAAGAGTTTTCATTCATCCGGAATCTAGCCGTCCAATGGCGAGAAAAGTGAGAGGCAGAGCGGGACGTATCTATCATTCGGCAGACTTGGGTTGTATGTACCAAACAGGCAAAGCAAGCGTTGCAAGCAACATAAACGGAAGCTCACCAACCTGGACACCGCACTTCTCCGATTAAGCTCACTCTGTATACCTCGTTACCACTGACCTGGAAAGGCCGGGCAGGAAATGTTGTGCCAGTCATGCAGTCGCCAAGTTTAGTTGGATGAGTCTGCATACACGTCTGCAGCCTCTTGCAGATGAAGAAACTCGCTCACGCATGGCGACTTGCTGTTGACTGCGGTTCGAGCCGATATACCTTGGAATATGTTGGACACTGCATTATTGAGAGACAACCAACTGGCTCAATCCGGCCCGCTCATCGGTTATTCTGCTTCCTATCTCGATGCCGATATCAAAATTCCCCCCGTCTCTTATTTCATATCTGCACCATCACTTATTTAAATTTACCGGCGATTATTTACGGTACATCTACTGAATTTCTATTCCTAACTGGGGATGGTACGGCCAAGTGGAGCCCGCCTACCAGGGCCCAAAGTACGGAGGTAACTCAGTAAGTTGTCTCATTCGGCCCCCTCGGGCCCCCTCGGGCAAGAATCTTCAATCGAACCATCGAACCGTTTCACTCTCTTATCACGATCCTGAAGATGGTCGTTTGTTTAGCATCAGTTCGTGGCGTGCTCCCCCAAGATTCCAAGCTCATATAGCTGCGGGACAAGAAAAGCTTGTTTGACCCAGTATCGTCCTCTCCCCGCACCCATCATCCCTGATCTCTGATGAACTGTGATATCAAGCGTTGACTATCTTATAAATGGTTCTTGTTTCAATCACGCTTTTTTTTTGGTGGCATGTTTTTGCTTCGCCTGGTTTTCATATGGTTGACAGGTGAGGATGACTACATGCACTGATACGATTCGCAGTAGTTGACTGAGGCTATGATGAGGATTGTGTAAATCTGCTCAAGTTGAAGGTACAAGTACATGGAAACAAGTATCAAGTACCACCAGACGTTCCACGAGTATCGAGATCCTGGACTCCAAAACACGTCTTTATTTTTTGAGATGTCATATTTAAGATAGGGTAGTACATCTTGCCATTAATATACCACTCCAACGGTTTTCAATACGCGTCATATCACACAGAGATAAGCTAGCACCCAGCCAGGTACGGAGTACCAAAAAAAAACAAGAGTCGACGAAAGAGGAGACCCCAGCCTTACACGTATCATCCTCTTTCCCAAAAAATTCTTCACCGCCCATCCCATCCCAATATCAAGAACTCCCTTCTCTCACCGCATTCACTTTCAATGATTTAATTTACTGGGGGTAAGGGGGGGGGAACTGTCAACACATTTCAAATACGTTCTTTGATGATTACCAGAACCTGCAGGAGATAAGAGGGAATTCCCGGGACGATTTTTCTATCATGGTTACACGACCGGGACCCGGGGGGGACGTACCCGTCAACCCCCCTCCCCCCTCCCCCTCCTCCCCTAGCTGATGGGAAACCCGACATGAGGTTTCTTCCTTTTTTTCTTTCCTTGGCGTTGCTTCGAGTAGGGGCGTTTGACCAAACCGAATCTGGACACGTTTTTTGGGGGAGGGTTGTGATTCGTGGGAGGAAGATTGGTGATTTTTTTGGTTTTGGTTTTGGGATATATTGCTGGAATGGTGGTTTTTGCAATGTATGGATGGTATAAGTGATGATATCATGGGGGTGTGGGTACGTACTGTACGTAGGTACTTTATTGTACTGGGATTAGGATGGGATGCGGTGATTGGGGGGGGGGGGTTTGATTGAGGCCTTTTTTTTGATATGTTGATTTTTGTATCCTTATCTCCTTGGGATTTTTCTTTTGTGTTGTGTTAGTTTTCTTCTTGAATAGGAGGGAGGGGGAGATCTTTTGACGGGGGGGGCTGCAATTTTTTTTTTTGGATGACGTGATGATGGCTTGTGGAATGAAGGTGTGTGGTGGATGGAGAGATTCCGAATCTTTACTTGGTTTCCCTTTTGCAACTCGGTTTATTCTATTGTCATTGACTCACTGGAGAACATACTTTATTTGTGAAGCATTTACTGGCTAATTGGAAGATGGAAGTCGGCTACCATATATCGCGGGACCGTGTCTTTTCTTGTTTGTATGGTTGGTCTGATGTTCGAGTAGAGCGTTTCTATTAGGATACCACCAATTTTCGTCTTCTGTTGCATGATTTTGTATTTGGGAATTCTATTCGTTTAATAATGTACCCTCGAGTTTTCTGGTTCCTGAATAAACTGATGGAAATAATCTGGGAGGGGTGAGACCAAGAAATCTTGTTTCATAGGTGTCTTTTTAGTTTGTGCTTTACTTTCACTTACTCGGCTATGACGTACCACTTCTAGTAGATATCTGTTCATCCTTCTACGTATAACAGTATTTATAGTTCGAGACTTAGAGTTTCCACTTGTATGCTGTCTATGTCTGTTTACCATCCATCCAATGTCGTGAAGCTAGATTCATGGAGTTGATGACGGTAGAAGGTCGTTTTGTTTCCTTCGATCATAGATCGGGTAATGGGGGTAAATCCTCACTGGCCGGTGATGGTGCGTGATTCAAAAGGAGGGGGTTTCTTGATGAAGTTTTCTTTTGGTGTATCACTGCTATCCATCCTTCTGTTTTGAGAAATCTGTAGGTCTGTGATATTAAAATATCGCATAACCCATGCATTCCTGACAAGAGCCCATTACAGCTAAATGCCAGACCTAATAACTGTAATGGAGATCTCTTCTCCGCAACGGAATCGCCCCTGGAGTAACGGCTGTTTTTCTAATGAAGCATTCCTCTGTGAGACTGAGGTCTATCTTAGTCCAACCCTCTTCCTCATCTACAATCCCGCACAATGACGTTTGGTTTGACAAGGCAATATGCTTGAACGAGTGTGCAAGAAGACCTTGAATATCACATCTTCATAATTATGCCTTTTAAATATTTGTTTAATAGTTCTCGTATATACCTCCCACGAAATCCACAATTGTAGTGCTAGAAATACTTTTCTAAAAAATACTATAACCTTTCAACTAGCAGAAACTGACTTCGATACTTTCGTCGCTTAGTAAACCTTAAACTTCTGTTAAGAAAACGTGGCTTTAGAAATGGAAGGAAGAAGATACCTCAACTTGCTAGCTAGCCTAACAAAGTTTCATTCCATCGTATATAATTCAAACAAATACTTAATCCTCTTCCGCTAAGTATCCATATGATCCGCATTAGCTCATCACGGGTGTCCTAAGGAGTTGTATCAGCTACCTTACTCCTCCTAGGCACCAATGAAAAATTCATACGTACGCGCACATGGGCAGTCTCTTAGAAACATCTTCAGCCCGAGAGAAGAAACTCTTTCAACCCCAAGAACTTGGCAGCCTCGTGACCTGCAACGCGTCCTTTGTCAGGAAAAAAAAAGGGCTGCCTTGTTTAAGCTGAAGGAAATGAAAAGCGCATTTCAGCTTTTTGAAAAAAAGACTCGTGGCCCTCTTTTAGGCAACTTGATTCTTTGGTGTTTCGGAGAGCTCTCGGGGACGAGTAAGACGGGGGAATGAGGTGTAGGTTGTTGACGCCTGACAAGCGAGTTTGGCGCCAAGGGGTAGCTGAGTGTGCTGTACTGTGTTGCTATATTGAGGGACCAGGCCTCGAATATTACTTGTTTTTGAAAGGAGAATTTTGAGACTCTTCGTTTTTATCTCAAGAAATTCGGCATACGAGCAACCTAGTTTTCTAGTTTTTTTGCAGGACTTCGGCCAACCAAGGTTAGGAAATAAGAGCAAATCGATCGACAAGATGGATCCAATTGACTGGATTGAACAAGGTAGATGGTAAGTTTTAATCACTTTTGTGTTTTGCTTAGGACGTGAATCTAATCTCTTGTTATCGCATAGTCCTGTTTACGCTGTACGTCTCTTCGACCTTGTCACATCCATCTCTTCCTAACAGCTACCCAACAGAGCTTCTTCGGTGCCATGGGTTGCTGTGTCAGTCTAGTATTCTCTACCTTCGGGGCCGCATATGGAATTGCGAAATCAGGAATTGGAGTCTCGGCAGTGAGCGTCCATCGACCAGACGATATCATAAAAAGTTCTCACCCCTCTCCCTCTCTCTCATCCCATCTCATCATCACCCACTAACACTCATTCATAGACATGATGCCCCCCATTCTCGCCGGAATCCTCTCCATCTACGGCCTCGTCGTCTCAGTAATCATCACCTCCTCCCTCAAAGAGAAATCCGCGCTGCACACCAACTTCCTCCAACTAGCCGCGGGCTGCTCGGTCGGACTGAGTTGTTTGGCTGCTGGCTTTACGATTGGGATAATTGGGGATGCGGGGGTGAGAGGGACGGCGTTGCAGCCTAGGCTTTACGTGGGGATGATGTTGATGCTTATTTTTGCGGAGGTGTTGGGTTAGTACCTTACCTACTTTTCTTGTTTGTTTTTGGTTGGTTTTGGGGAAGGTTGTAGGAGAGTTTGGGAGAGGTGATGTAGGACTGGGTGGTGAGATGGAGGCTAATGAGGTATAGGGCTTTATGGATTGATTGTTGCGATTATTATGTTGACGCAGTCGATGGTTGATGTTACGACGTGTCTTTAGGGGGTGGAATGATGCTTGAGTTGGGAGCGAGGAATCGTGGAGGTTTAGATATTGCTCATTTCATTGGAGATAGAGCTACTTTCTATTCGGAGGCTATCTCTCTTCTTACTAGAAACAATTATCATTTCTTTGAAGACTTTGTGGTTTCGAACATGAACGATGGATTCGTGCTTTTAAAAGGTAAAGATTAGATATATATACCACTCACTCTCAATATGTGAAGCACTAATTCACCCAAGTAGCAAGACCTTAGAATCCACAACTTTCTCTGGTTTTCCTTCTCATTTTCTGGAACTCAGGATTCGGCTACTCAGGTAGAGGTTTCTTTCACGGGTAGAAGAATTAAGTTCCGTGCCACTATTTCACTTTGAAAATACCCAGTTTCCGAAATCGAAGCCCAATGGATCTGCTTTAGCAAGGTATATTTGGGACTGGCGTCTCTCCATTTGCGGACATGAATCTACCTCTAGAATCAGCTAGTAAAAGTCATAACGTATGTCTTCCACTAAATGTTCGTATCCTATGGTGTTGCGGCCATTGTTAGTGGTCGGGAAAGCATATGCTTCTGTATATAGTAGCTACAGAAATCCTCCAACTATGCCAAAATTTTATTGAGAATTTTGATTTCCGTTAGCTTATAAAAGTATGAAACACGCTAGATGGACTCTAGTTCCGAGTCGAATATCGAAAGATTGGTACTTTAAATTGCGGCAGTGGGTTAAATGAATGGTGTAGAGTAGACCGGTAGCCCGGTAGCTCATACTCTACTCTACTCAAGATACGGGTCGAGTAGTACTCAAGTAGTTGAGTAATTCATTACAACACAAAGTTGAAGATTCTTTCTTACGTAGCTAAATTTCGAGTCGTTAGTAAAAGCGAGGAGAACCCACTTCAAGTGTCTACTCTTTCTAGCTTCAAGATTCACCTAGTAACAACAGAGACGCTGAAAATGTAGAAGCACCCACTCTTCAATAGGCGTTGCTACACCAAAAAAAACAAGGGGAAAAAAAAGAGCCAAGCAGTCACAACTAGGAAGGGGATTTAGTTAACTTACACAGAGAACTTGCGCTTGTAATCTTCTTCAATTGGCTGGAAGACGTTACTAGTACTTCGTCTTGTTCAAACAAGACGCTGTCAGTTGTTGTTGTTTTTTTGGGCTTTTTTGCTTTATTTCCGAGATATGAAAGACCCCCTTTTGGGTGTGGATGAGGAGAAGTCCTCATGTGAATATTGGTGGTATGTCAGGAAAGCCATTTCCCTGTAGAGTCATGTTAGTGTTAGATTTATTAAAATTTAGAGGGGGATGAGCTTACCCAGCAGATCCTGGACATCGGGTGTTCAAAGGAACAGCCTTAGTTGTGGTGAATGGTAGGTGGTGCAGGCAGGTGTCCTCGTAGGGAACTGCAGCAGCTTACTCAAAGGAGTTGGCTTGAAAGGGGTTGTTTTTCAGGAACTGATGGGTCAACATGCTATTAAGATAGCTGATGTCCCTAGAATTATACTCCCGAGGGAGAGGAGGGTATTTGTCTTGAGTCGGAAGATTGCAGCAGGCCTACATCTTGGTGTTAGTAAATTGATGTTGTAATTAGTCGGTACGACCGCTTGGCTAAATTTCTTGCTTTTTGTTGAATCTGTTTCTTATTTGCACTTCAATCGGTTGCTGGCAGAGGATTGGGTAGTGGTTGGGGGGTTTGCTAAACAAGTGGGTCTCGGCTAAACATCATACTCAGTGAAGCCGACCATAGCTTGTTTGCATTGACTTTACTAAGGCATTTCCAGATACTGCAAGAGAAAGATGCGTCCGACAATGAGCCTGTGGCAGATTCAATGTTCTTACTAACTGTGATCATGGGGAGGTTGAAATGACTGCCCCTTTGATCATGCTTCAGACTGTTGTTGAGAAGAAAAAACTTCCCCCTTGTTTGAAGAAGCTCCTTATCAAACATGCTTACTACAGCACAACCTTTTGTGTAAACTTGAATATAAAATGCTCTGCAAAAATAACTAGTATGGGTTTGACTGTGCTTTGCAGCTAATAGAGAGTAGGACAGACACCTCAATGGGGATGGTGTTTGACGTTAAAGGTAGAGCATATTGTTCTGGAATTAATCTTTATAGCAGCCCGCTCTTAATAATTCAAAACGGATTTCCCTTTGCTGTGCAATACAGAGAGCAGTTGAGAGTGACACTGCTGAAACTCTTGCTTGGTCAAGAATACACTCGCTGTCAACTGTATGTACAACAGACTTTAGAAAAGAAGTTTCCGTGACCATTACGCTTTGAGTGTAGGTTCTAAAAGTCCGTATTTCCAAAGTTTGTGATGGATATGATGCCAGCAAGGTAGATGCAACTATCAATTTCCATATCCAGATCACTTATTGTCAAGTGGTGATGCAAGCAGAAGGGGTTTTTTTATCGAGACGGAATTAGAATGGAGTTATGATGTGGTCTCCCAACTCAATGAATCCAATAATGAATCTCAATAGTGTATACCCTGATGGCTTGAGGAATATACAACAAGCTTCCTATCAACTGCTCAGAGAAGTAAGAAGTCAAAAGGTATGTATTGGCGTTGGGTTGGCCATCGGTCCATGTATACCTACCTGCTCAGTTTCTGTATTCTTACATGAGTTCACAACATTGATGGCTTGACTCTCTTTTCGAGACCAATACTTGTAAATTTACTGGCACAAGGCTTGAGGAGTACAGAGCAAAGCAGTACTCTTTTGATCACTACATATTGGTATGACTTGGTGGTCAAAAGCGTCATGCAAAAAGAGTATATTATCGTTCGTGCAGCTCGTGCAGCTCGTGATACTTATGGTGCTCAAGTGAGCCCCGTATACCGTACACTATAAAAATACCTGTAGACATATTATACCATGCTATAAAATCCAAATTTAAATAAATTTTCAATATGTTTGTCTCAAGCTCAAGAGCAGCTACACAAAGGTTCATAGGAGGCAAAATGCAAGAACAATCCCTTCCTTAATAAACCTGAACTAAATAGAGCAGTAGGTAAGAGATAATATGGCTTATCTTTTATACCTATAGATTTTCATGTGCTGCATAATGCAATATAAAATTATCTCCAACTAAACCTACAGTATATCACCCTTCCCCAGAGGAGTGCCTAGATCACTAACTCTTCTCAAGTGCAATCCACAAAAACGCCAATATCCAACACAGCTACCAACAAACCACATCCTCATCCCCTCCTTACATAGGCATCCTCCTCATCTCCTCCAAACTCCAATACTTCCTCATATTCTCCGCTCCCAACGTCTTAACCTCCTCATCCAAATGTTTCCAAAGCACCTCACCCCACTGCATCCTCTCCTCCATATCCTTCAACCTCAGTTCTCTCTCTCCACTTCTAACCTCCTTAATATACTTCTCCAAGCCATCCATGCCCTTGTGTATTTCCTTGTGCTGATTCAACAGCGTCGCCGTATTTTGAAATTGTGGCATTCTACGTGAAAGAACAGGGAAGATGTGCGCTTCCTCGATTCCATGATGAGCTTCGAGGTGGGAGAGAAATTGCGATGCGATGGAGAGGAATGATCCGAGGGATGTATTTGCAGGTCGTCGATTGTTTTGGCATGCTGTGGAGAGGAGGGTCCATGTTTGTCGGAAGTGGTTATGCTATTATCCATCAGTCTTTTCCATTTTTCCAACTATCGTTCCGCAAAAGTAAGGAGGGGAAGGGAGGGGCACTTACAAAATACTCCATGTGCTCAGCCATACTATTATAAACCCTAAACTCCGCCGCAGACAATTTCTTAAGCTCAGGCTCCTTCTCCTTGATCACCTCTTTCTTTTCCTCCTTCTTTTCCAGAGCAGGAGTTTCTTTCTTCTCAGCCGCTGCCTTATCATTCTTATTGCATTCCCCAACGAGATTGAGCACCTCCGTCAAAGCCTCTTCCCTCCCCTCGTTCTTCCCCAATATCTCGCTTTCATTCGGTAACCCCGCCATCGTAGCGTATCCTTTGCTCGCTGTGGTATTAAAAGCCCTCAACCCTATCTTCCCAATCCCGCAGACAATAGCTCTATTACTCAACCACTTCCCTCCAAACCCTCGATTCGCGCCCGGAAGAATTCTTGAAGACTGGGAGAAAGTAGAGAAAGCGCGAACAAGAAAGGTCATGAAGAACAGCAAAGAACGTTGGAGAGAAAGAAAGGTCGAGAGCAAAAAAAAAAACACAAGAGAGAAAACAACCCCTCTATTGTATCAAGGGAAAGGAAAGGCACAGAGAAAAAATAACAGGAAAATACGAACCTGCTTATTGGCTGTTGCCCTCGTAGTACGTGAATTAGTGTCAACATGACGCTGACCAAAAGCTTTATCAGACGTTGACCGATTGGAAACACTGCGGGCATGATTGGAAATGCCCGCTTCTCGGAACTCGGGCGTTCTCCGGTGCCGACGGGGACATTTGTTCTCGTCACGTGGGGATGAACGGAGTACTGAGCCTGGAGAGTTACACAAACCATGTACAATTACGGCGTATAGAATTGTATCAGGGAGAGAACAATCAGCATAGTCTCCTTCCTAATGAGGAAACTCTGAGATTCAATCGAAACCCCAAATTTCAACTTAAAACTTCGTTCCTTTTGCTTATCCTCTAGTCTTATTAAGTTGGTAGACACGGCAATCGGAAACTATTCATCTTGTCTCAAAAGTCCCTGAAACCTTGTCAAGAGGAAAGAGATCGGATAGGGTAGTGCCCAAGTGCAGGTTCAATATCAACATCACGTCACCAATGAACAGGCCACAAATACTCTCAAGTAGGATGTTATAGATATATGCATAAGACTATAACTCTCAGTAAACCCTCGTTATCCTCCTCCGACAAATCATCTTTCTTGAATCGTTGATAGATAAGATAATATCGCACCGAACACATATATATTCCGTCACAGACGTATAGTGCAAAATTATGTATGCTGTAAAAAGACCGGGAAACAGGACAGCGCAAGAAAACTCAACAAGAAAACAAAACACGTCGTACTCCGTTCCCATCTAGGTATGCGTAGATCGCTCGCTGGTATATTTTTGTAATGCAAATAAAGGTCTTGAAAAGAGCGCCAGAAAGAAAAAGGTATCGTTACGGTCGTCATTCAAATTTCTTGTACCCAAACCTAGGAAGGGTCATTAGTAAAAATTCATCGAACTATTCTGGGATACTCTTACCTCCATTTTCCCCATGTCTAAGCGCTCCTTTTTCGCGTTTGACTTTACACCCATAATAATCATCTCCAGATCATCTTGATCTCCCAGAGTTATCATATCGCCGTTTGGCATATCCTCGTCACGAACCTTGATCTTGAAGCGCTTGCGAAGGGCGAATTTGTCTCTGATTTTGTCGACCAAGTCTGGATATTCTATCGCGACCCCGATCATGACATATCGAACATCCTCAGCGTGTACTTTGACACGAATCTTTCGAATTTCAGGCCGTCTGGATGCGCCACGTCCAGCATTGGAAGGTGCACGAGCTCTTGGGGGTGGTTTACTCGAAACCATTTCGAAATCATTCTCATCAAATGATCCATCATCGTACTCGCTTGCGTCTTCATCCTC
The DNA here is from genome assembly GCA_001399465.1 of Hymenoscyphus scutula. Taxonomy (NCBI): domain Eukaryota; kingdom Fungi; phylum Ascomycota; class Leotiomycetes; order Helotiales; family Helotiaceae; genus Hymenoscyphus; species Hymenoscyphus scutula. The sequence goes on from LKTO01000009.1 coordinate 104,292, forward strand.
TTCCTCGATGTACTTGGGTTGCCTTCGGGGGGGATTTCGACTGTTGCGTCCACTAGAATACATGTCGTAAACTTCTCCGTAATCCTCCTCATCCTCTTCAGAACGTCTTCTGCCGTTTTGTGGCCTTCGTTCACGGGGACTAAGTCTTGATGGTTGCCTTGATGGAGGTCCTCGGGGCTCGGACGCTCCTCGTGATCGTTGACTTTGAGCTGGGGACCTCTCTTCACGAACTTCGTAGCGTTCATCGGGTCGTGCTTTGTTGATGTTGAGCTTAGCAGGCATTGGTTTTTGTCCATTTCGAACTGATGCGCCACGACTCATTCCACTGCCACTACTAGACGACGTTGTACTACCCTTCTCAGACTCTGGAGGTGGTGTTGGTGGGAAGACCTGGCGATTGAGCGGCGGTTCTGATTGTTGTCGTTTGCTTTGAAGACCAGGCTTGACAAGATTGGAGGCAGCGTATGAGATATTTTCGACCGGTCGATCATCCTTCACATCAAGTTTACCAGCCTGAGAAAGTTAGTTTTGGTCGATGGGCATAGATGATAGAACTTACGTTTTTGATTTCAGATCCAGCAAAACCAGTGAAGGCATTTGATCGATCCGATGCAGCAACCAAACGGGCTTTGCCTAAATAATCTTTTGTCTTCAAATTCTTCACCTTGGCTTGATTTGGTCTATATACAACACCCACGGGAATTGAGAAAACAGTATAACCCTGCATTTCGTTAGCGAAGAAAAGCAACAATATTTCAGTAATCTTACTTCTGCTTCTTCCAAGATTGCCTCGTCGATGACATTGTGATCTTCAACAACTTTTTCTTTGACGGCAAAAGAGAAATCCTGCATTCCGGCTTCCTTTTGCTGGAGGTATATGTAGCACAGTCCACGGTTGAAGAGCACCTCGCAAGAGTAGAGCTTGAACATCAAACCCAGTTGTGCATAGTCGATCATGTTGTTTCCTCGGAGATACAGCAATGTGTCGTTGAAGTTTGCCAACGCCTCCTCGAAATCGCCTACCAAGAAATTCGATACTCCCTGTTGAAAGTATGCGACAGCCAGGTATTGATCCAATCTCACCGCTCGCTGATAGCATTCAACCTGTAATTGATTAGGCCAAGAATAGATGGGATGAATAGAAGTCCTGTACGTACCGCCTTTTCATGTTCGCCAAGGGTCGCATGAATAACACCGCAATTGAACAAGATTTTGGAAGTATCCGAAATACCATCGAATTCCTTCAAAGCCTCGTCGAACTCATTCCCATCGTAATGAGCGAGGGCCTTTACCCACGTTTCGATTTCCTAGAGTAGAGAGTCAGCACTTCGCGGTCCCATTTTCCGAGCGCCCGGACTCACTTGTTTCAAAGACATTGTGAGGCCTCACGAGCAATTCCTCCTACGCCGTTTGTAAATTATTGAATCGCTGGTCGCCGTCGTAGCGACCAGCTGTCGATCGTGAAGGGGACTCGAGGTTGCTGTGCACCGCTCTTTCCAAAACTTCTCTCCTCGGCGGTGTGGGGTGCCGTGATGAAGGCGTCAGTCAGTTCCGTCTTGGATTCTCCTCCAATTCCTCCGTTTTCCTTTCCAGAGCTGCGACCTGTATAATGTTGGAGTATGATCGATTTGTGTGAATGATTATGGATGTCGCAAAGCGTTGCTATTACTTTAGGGTTGTGTGTGGATTATGGTCCGTCGGTGCAGTCTGAGGCGGATTGATCGAGGGGTTGGGTTCGTGAAAGAGGGTCGGATGCGAATACTTTTTGCAGGAATGTCGAGATGGGGAATGACGATGTTGTTGGTGTTGTTCAAAGAGTGAGAGTGCCGCGAGAGAGAGCGGATTGTATAGTACGGAAAGTACTGGAGTTGAGATTTTGGGTGCTGGCTTGCAGCAGTGAAGGTTGGTGGAGGTGACAGAGATGGTGGTTGGGGAGAGAAATTGAGTGGGCGGCACGAGGGTGTCTTGGGTCTTGGGTCTTGGATCTTGGGTGGTCTTGGAAAAGAGGAGACGTCGAGTCTCGTCTGGCGGCGGCCGGCACGACTTTGGGGTATTGAACCTTGTTCGTTTTTAGAAAAAGGGCAGCGCGTAACACGATCTCGAATTAGGAATCGCTACAACTAGAGTCCTAAATAGGACCAGGGGGCCTCAGGACCAGACAGCAGGTGAGGCACGTTATAGCCAGTAACCTGCCGGGGGCCGCAACGGGGGGGGGGGGGCTGGTCAAAGTACTGTGAGTGGATCTTCTTCATGCAGAGACGCCCTCTTCTGAAGATGATGATGCTGCTGGCTGCTGCACCAGCAATCCAGGAAGGATCCGGAGCGGGAAGTTAATTAATTGTACGTCGACAAGGAACTCTGCAGCGGGTGCAGTTTACAGTTTGCAGTTTGCAGTTTCCCACGAAATTCGGAGAAACAGATAATGCGGAAGCGAATTTTGGCTCGCTCTGCGAATATTAAGCGACTTTGCTTTTGCTTCAAGAAAAGGCCAAGTTTTGAGGGAATCCGTTTGAAGGAGTGTCGAGGAGAGCCCAGGAAAACGATAGGAGAAGACAGTTGGCGCTATTGGCATCTGTTGGTTGGAGTGATCAAGTTTGGAATTGACGGCTCTTGCGGCGGGGTAAAGACTATTCTTGATCAGTTGGAAATATTGACTTGCTTTTTGAGTCTTAGTCTGACGTTGTCACCCCGTACTTACTACTTTCGTGCTTTCCACATTCCATGGTTCCCAGGTTTCGAAAGATGATTCCGTGCTTATCATTTCTTGTTATTCGGGTTATTGGAAATACCCCGATCCAAACACGCTGGTAACCTAAATCAACCATGGCCGCTTTACAAATCCTCTGAGCAACCCGCTAAGATCATGTGACCTGTTCCCCTTCTTCTCCCGGAAGGACGTGCAAAAGAGGATCACACAAGGCTTGGTGACAGAAGGGATCGGGGAGGCACGGAATGGAAGTTTGACATCGTCAGAGAGCACAGGTCGCGCCATGAAAGTTACCCCTACTCACCTCACAAATGGTACTCGTATGATTGTGGTGGGTAACTGGATAATCGTATTCGCTGGCTCGGCTAGTTCGCCAAATGGTTATCACCCCCAGATCTCTAGTTCTTAAATAGCCTGGTTGGGAAATTCAATAGAACCCGCTTACACTGAGTGGGTCTCCCTTCTTTTACCTCACGGTATTCCTTCCATCAGCCACCAACAACTGTCTGCAATTGGGATGCATTTGCTGGGTTGTAACCCATGACAGCCACATGCTGAACCAGCATGGGCGTTCGTGGGCGTAAGCACGGTTTTCCAGAAATAAAAAGCGGCGAGAGTTGCGAAATATGCTCGTGGCCGCCCATTGGTTGGACAGAGGTGACTTGGTGCTTCAGCCATTGAAGGGCGCGTAGCAGATTGTGTTGTTGGACGACGGCATATCGAACGACCTAACACCAACCAGCATTCAGGTTCGCCTCCGCGCTTGGGTCGTCACTAGACTGGTTCTATTACTCTAATCTGGATTCTAAAGTTGCTTTAGATCAGAAGAGTCCAGTCCGTACTGCACCGGTAAGTCGGTGCGGTATAGAATCCCAATCTCAAGTCACTTGCAAGGCTCAAAGAGAGTTCAACATGACAGAATGATTTGCCTTGGCGCGAATAACCTCTTCGTGCCCCAAACCAAGCTTATCAATCCCATCTTTGCGTTGCCTACCCCATATTCCGCATTATCGTTGTCGGTCTGGGCAAAGTCAAAGAGGTTATAGGTACGGACGGTACAATTTAGCTGGTGAGAGATGAGGCAGGGTGAGGCAGAAGTGCGGTACTCCAGTACATTGCTGTGACCCGCCACCGGGCTTCGCCCACATCTACATACGAGTACAGTATGACCCCCCATGGTGAAAACAAGCAAATGATTGCCGCCTTTCCAGCTTCAAAGTTCAAAAAGAAAAGGCATTGGATCATCGAATCCACTGAATAGGCTCATGAGGGTCTCGGTCCCAAATGGGTAGGCCCGCTTAGCGCAAAACACTTCGCGCGTCAGGGACAGCTCGATAAGGCTGGACGAAACCCCCTTCCGCCTCATGCTCGTTTGAGAAAGTCACTGCAAAGTCACTGCAAAGTCACTGCACCACCCCAAAAGAAAGAAAAAACTCCGCTAGAAAGGCACAAATGAACACCAGATGCCGCTCCTGCCCTACAGGCACCGCGTCCACGATTTCGGGAGTCATTCTGCACCAGATTCTACCCCATCAGAGCCCCGTTTTCCTGCCTCGTACCCAAGGTCGCACAGCCGATTGCATGACGATCGACAAAAATCGACAAAACACAGGCCCTGCCTGTCGTCTCAACTCTCGCTTGTCCAGGTTCATGAAGGGTGCCCTTTTCACAGAATTCCAGGTCTTTTTCCACTTTCACGCCAACGGGAGGAGCCAAAAGCCTTGATCTTCATGTTTTGAAAACTCGATTCGATCGCCAAAAAACTTGACTTGTCTTGTTACGAGTCCACCAAACAAGCTACGGTAATCAGAGACACCCACTCAGGAGGACTCGAGACGTTTGTCCCACTTTGCATGACGGCTTGACGTTTGACAGCTGCCATGAAGAATCAGGCCCAAGAAGTTCGGCCGAGATGCTTTCATCTTTTCTTCCTCCATATTGCCTCTTTCGTGGATGCCATCCCCAGCCTCCAGGTGCCAACAACCTTGCCAAGCCACACATCGACCCATAACTTCAACAGACCACTTTGTCGTCCCATATATGATTACAACATGCCCTTCTTTACTTCGTCCGTTCGTTCCTCCCATAAAGTCTTACCTGAGCATGAGCAGACCGTCTTGTCGTTATCCCAAACTCCTGCACTCCTGGCGATAACTCCTACTAAAGTATCCCCGTCATTTTTGTCAAATTTGGTGTTTCCGTCATGTTGATTTGACACAACCATCCCTCTCCCTATCATTTCCCATATCTGAACTGGTTTATCGAGGAACACACTTCCAATCCCATCCTTGCCTACCTGTACCGTCCCAAGGAAACCTCGAGGGTGGAGGGAATTTTCCTTAGGGTCGATCCAGATACCCTTCGTTGACACAACACCCTGAGATATATCTCCGGTTTCTCTAATTGTGGCCCAATAAGTCCCAGGCGACAGACCACGGATCGTAAGGTCAAATAATGTCAAGGTTGGAGAAACTTGAACCATACGCGCCAGACCCTTCACTTTATCCGAGACTGTAGTAGAATGTGTCTCGAGAATGCAGACGGCCGCACCTGTGCGCTTCAGTAACTGGCAGTGAAGAAGACTCCGGTGGCACTACTCACCATCTGAGCCTCCTGAGCCTCTGAGGATGGCATCTCGTCCAGTCGCTTGAATGGCTGCAACAATTGCCGAAGGCGCCGCTGCACGTAAACGTCAGGACCAAGTCTCATGCTTTGACTTCGTGACATGACACAAGGTCGGACGAACCTGTCCCTTCGATCGACACTAGTTGATCCTTGAGATTTGCTTCCACCTTCTCGATTCCACTGAGTTTGAATAATGATCCAGAGATATCTTTGACGCAACTTTCACAGGTCATAGGCACCGCAAAGAGTGTCTACAAAATTGTTGGTTAGAAACGGCATGAGGGATTTCACGTGACGAGGGTTGAGCGGGATCGACGGCCTTGGAACATACTTGGAAGGAGTTTGTGACTACCATTGTGGAAGAGTGGTAAATAACGATAAAAATATGGGTGGATAGGTTGAGATAGCTCGCGGTTTTCGATTCAAGATGGCAGTTTGTGGAATATAAACCTCTTTGAAAGATGGGTGGTGCTTTGAAATCGGGTCGGAGCTGGGTCGGCTTTGGTGGACCGATAAACGCTAAGAAAAGCTCTTGGCACGTACATCTTCAACCTCACAACTTCACGCGATAGCAATACAAACCAACCCACTCATTCCGCCTCCCATCATCTCAACCGGCCTCGAGGCAAGCCGTAACCATGTCTCAAACCAAAGGAATTGTAAGCCGCTTCCACAGTACCCTCTTCTACCACTCGAGTCCCAATCGATGCGAATTTCTGCCCTCTCAAAGGATATCAAGTTTACACCAACCTTGTACACCCAATTAACTCAAGCTTCCAAACAGACAAAACTGGCCTACGCCCGAACATGGCACCACATCTCCGCCTCAACTCCCCACCAAGCCCTCAGCACCATCCGACCCGTCCCCTCACCCACAAATCCTCTCATCACACCTCCTCCCCTGGGCCGACTCGCCTCCCGCATCGCGGTCCTCCTAATGGGAAAACACAAGCCCATTTTTGATCCTTCTACAGACTGCGGTGACTATGTAGTTGTAACCAACTGCTCCGCCCTCCACACAACCGGCAAAAAGCGCTGGCAGAAACTCTACTATCGCCATAACACCAGACCCGGAAACTTGAAGAGCATCAGTATGGACGGGTTGATGGAGAAGCTTGGTGGCGCGGAGGTGTTGAGAAAGGCTGTTAGTGGCATGCTACCGAAGAATCGACTGAGAGACGATCGCTTGAATCGATTGAAGGCTTTCGAAGGCGAGGCAAATCCTTACAAGGATAATTTCATAAGGTTTCAGGGGAAGGTTGTTGGGGAGCTGGGCGAGAACTTCAAGCCTGCGAAGAGCCAGATATTGGAGGAGGTTGCGAAAACTGAATCGAGGTTATAAGGCTGAGAGGTTGGGAGCTGAGAAAATATGCCTCTACGGCAAATAGGGGGAGGTGAGAATACAGTCCGGGAGAAGATCTTGTATTATACGGACTGGATGAATGGCCTTTTTACATAAAGGCTCTTGTGGGATTATGTGTATGGGATTGTACATTATATGGAGTTGGGGTGGACGAGTTGTGCTTCCCGGCTACCTAAAAACTTCAAAATGATATTTTCAAAACACGCCGATTGGCAGTTCCGACTATCCAATTGCTGTCTTCGAATTTTCCCATCTTTTCCTTTCAGATGGCAAATTAGCATTGCATATTTATGCTCTATATTGCACTCAATTAGTCTCTTTTTCTCATTTATCAGCGACGACGGTATTTCCGCATGACAATAGGGAGCCGAAGATTGGTATCTCGTGGATATCCATACCTCTATTAATATATAAGGTAATGCAAGAAAAAGGTTCCAATATACAGTCGGGTGGGGAAAACTTAACCTATAACTGAAACAAAACTATTAATACAGCCTTTTTTTAAAGTTGCTTTGGCAAGCGAGAGCCGACCAAGAATAGATCCGAGAAAGTCATTAGGGGTTGAGAGGAGAAGTTACTGCTGTTCTAGGGGGGCAACGTTCTTTTTTTTTGTAGAACTCTAAGTTGTTGTTAAGTCTCTGGGAAAAGAGAACCTTAAAATCCAATTTTGTTTTGCCCTAGCTGTCGTGTTTGTATTTCGAGTCAGTTATTTTCAGTGTAGGCAAAGGTTACTCTAGTACTTAAGTTCGTTATATAGACTTGAGAACAGGTATGAAAAATCGTGCCGATTTGAAGCATAGCCTGCCCTATCAAAATCATACTCCTAACACTTGCTACAGCGTATTAACAGAGCAAAAAAAATTTACAAAAATTAAAGTTGAGCATGTGGCAAGTGAGCCATGTAGATTTGAAAGTCAGAAAAGAGAAGAAAAATTCATAATGAAGATCTATCTGGGTGGATAAAAGATAACCGAACTGGGTCAGAGGTCAATATGAATCAGGTTGATGATTAGGAATACGGGAGATGGTTTTTGATAAAGATTCGTTGGATGTCTCAATTTAACAAGTTCCACAATCAAAAGAAGCAGGAAGACCCCAAAATTAAGCCCACGAATGAGAAAATATTGACTTCTTGACGAAGGGTAATAATTGAATATCCACAGATTTGACAATCAATAGTTGCAATTCGATAATGACTCACTATTCGACAGTGAAAGGTTCACGGTTCTTTTGGTCACTGTAAGGATTGAGTCAAGTAGAGTAGAGTAACAGTCTTTTTCTACTTGACTCACGATTTTGAGTGCTACTTGTTAGGGTAAGCGTTGTTGCGGTGTGTAAAGCTGTATTGCTAGGCTACTTAAAGTGTGGTGGTACGCCACCATGTACTGTATCTTACCGCAACACTAGGTACTTTTGCTCTACTTAAGGCCCCACGAGAGTAATCGGACTGTATCAGACTAACCGAGAGACAGCGCTCCAGAACGACATTAGAAGTCGTGCTATAAAATACTACCAAGCTTTAAGGTTTGATTTATACTACCGTTAAACCCCCAACCTAACTGGTAGTAAGTAGTGTCAATTAATAACTGAAATTAAATATAACGTGGTTTAACAGTACCCTGCGCATATCAGTACCCTACGCACTTTCCCCCCATCCCATCTCCTATATACTTTAACACGTGTTTTCTCAACAACCACAAATAGAAATTCAAACTCAAGAAGCACAAATCATTTTAGCCATTGAGGCTATTCGCACATCTAAAAATAAGCTTAGTCGTCGGTCTGCTACGAAAATCTATAAGGTTCCTGAATCTACGCTTCGACTTAGAATGAACGGTCATACTTCTCTTCAAGAACGTCCACCCCAAAACCTTAAATTGAATGAATTAGAGGAGGAGATAATTGTTCGATATATACTTGATCTGGATACAAGAGGATTTGCGCCCCGAATAGCTAGTGTAGAAGATATAGCACATTATATACTCGAGTCTCGTGGGGTATAACAAGTTAGCAAGCTCTGGGCACAACAATTTATACAACGTTAACTAGAGTTAAAGACGCGTTTTAATCGCGTTTATGACTTCTAAAGAGCCGCAAAATAATTAGCGCGTGGTTTCGACTAGTAGAGAATATGAAGGCAAAATATAGCGTTTTAGACTATGGCTTCTATAACTTTGACGAAACTGGGTTTATAATAGGTGTTATTTGTCTAGGAATAGTGGTAACACGCTCTGATCGACGTGGTAGAGGCAAGGTAGTTCAGCCAGGCAATCGAGAGTAGGCTACTACAATTGCTTATATCAATAGTAAAGGTTAGAGTATACCTCTATTTTTAGTAGTTCAAGGGAAGAATTATCTTGCGAATTAGTACACTAAGGGTGACCTCCCATACGACTAGGTTATTAAACCTACAAGTAACAGATAGACAAACAATAAGACAGGCCTAGAATAGCTAAAACACTTTAACAAGTACACTACTGCTCGAGCAAAGGGTCTATATCGAATACTAGTCCTTGATAGGCATGAAAGTCACGAGTCTGCTGAATTCTAAGAGTACTATAGATTACATAACATTATTACTCTTGGATTACCTCCTTACTCGTCTCATTTAACCTAGCCACTGTGACGACACGTACGCAAGGCCCACGGTGTAGGTTGTGGAATCGTAGAAACTGTCAAATACAAGGATTCTAAGCTGAAGAGAAAAGAGAAGAAGGACAAAATCCTAGGAGCTGGAGGCTCTTAAATACATGAGGTGGCTAGGGCGCATGCCAAAGCAAGGGATCTGCCAAAGCAAGGCACCTCTGATTAGCCGAGTTCCTCCCAGGGTCTTGTCTCAGTAGGGTGGCGGTCAGAACCGTCACAGCCACTTAATGTTAGATGTTTCAGTGTATTAAAGTAGACATATAGTCGTCAGATTAAGACTTTTATCAAGGCATATATCAACTATATTACAAAGGTTGAATTCTTTCTTGCCTTTAAAGTAGCGTACATAGTATTAATAACAGTCTAAAACGCCTAAGCTGGATTCCGTGGAGCTGGCTTAGTACCTTTTAATCCTTAAGCTGTTCTTTCTAGGCTTGATATAAGGTTACAGACTCTAACCCCTACTCTATCCCCTTCTACCGGTGCTAACCTTTAGACCTTATAGACTCCTTATAACTTAACAGATACTCTTTTACAAACAACTTTAGTTAAAAATCGGATTACATGTTATCAAGGAAGCTCACCAACCTCTATTTTCAAGGCTGTAGCTTCATTAGCTAAGGTTATAGAGCTATTAGCTCATGAAATGACTTTAATATCAGCTGAAGTACGTACTCTTCGTAAAGCAAATGAAGCACCTAGTAAACGCCGCAGAGCAAAAAAGACTCGGGTCCGTCAAGGGGGTGCACTTACTATAGAGGATACACAGGACGTATTAGATCAAAGGGAGGTAGAGGAGTAGATTCAACGCGACAAGCGTTCTAAGAGGGGTGGGCAAAATGAGGGGCAACCCTCTAGGCGACGATGTAGTACTTGTGGAAAGACTGGTCATAATGTACGAACATGTCAAGAGGCTGTAGATACTTCTAGTTTATCAGATTCTGAGTAGTTTTAATTAATATTATATGTTGTGGTTAGTAAATCCTATTTTAAAGTGGTGGGGTAGAGGGAAAGTACGCAGGGTACTAATATGCGCAGGGTACTGTTAAACCACGTTATAGGATGAATAATTTTAGTAAATAAGTTTGTTAGATACTTAAAGATGAAAAGCACTAGATGGATACTTCTTTAACCCTATATAATTAAAAAAGTCCAATGGACTTCAAAATATTTTTTAATTACATTTCTCGTAAAAGTAGGTATTTGTAATAGAAGTAATATAATTTATAATTAGCAAGAAATAATTACTTCACAGAATAAAAGAGAAGTAGTCTAATGTCAAGGAGAACGTAAATTCTACTGTGATTTGTTTTATACATCTCTTAGAAGTTCGAACTTCTGCTTAGAGTATTACCTTACTCTACTTATATTACTTAGAGTAATACTTAAATGTTTGGGTGAGGTGTTCTCACATTGCTTTTAGTAACGTCATTTGTTGCAAACCTAGCGCGATAGGTCTGGCTCTAGCTTTTTGCTTTCTGTGGGCTTTTGCATTAACTGAAGCTTGAGATTGATCAATATGCTCTTGAGTTTTTTGTGAGAATGTCGCGAGAGTTACTCAAATCTATCTTGGATACCTTGCGTTGACGAACTCTTCTTGAGAGTGGGGACTTTTTGTGCTTATACTGCGATGCTCCGCTTTGGGAACTCTGTACAATGGACTAAAAACACCTGAAAATCAGACACTTCTAAAAATAAGCAAGACTTGGCTATTTATGATGTGAGTGCTTCTCTATTTCTACGAAATTTTTCCTGTCTTTTTTCTTCTTTCACTACGAGATAAGTATTGGTCAGAGTTGTCCCTCTCCCGCATGAAAGAGAAAGAGGGGTAGTTGAAAGAGTTAGCGACTGCTTAAGGATAGAGCTTAAATGTGAAAGTTCTTCCATTATCTAACAAGACCTAGTCCAAAACGATAATATCCCTTGAAGTTTCTACATGGTGTTATTCCAATTTACCTCTAGGGTGCTCTTCCCCTTCACTAGTTTCTGGCCCCATAAGAGTAGAACTGACACGATTTATTCGCCAGCGCCATCAGACCTTTCACCTCTACCACGGTTTTTCCTCACCTTTATAACTCCAAAATCTACCAGCTGTTTTCTCCTTTGTAGCCTCATTAATCTACGAAAAGAATACGTTAGCTCAATGAGCACTTTGGCGTGGCTGAGGGGCTCCTTTACCACTTTGAACATCCCATTTACACTCTCTTCCAGAGTGACATCCGCTTGCTCCATACCAAAGGCTTGGGCAGCGTTATTTCCCATGTCGGTCTGGACCCATCTATTCAAACCTATCAGCAAGTTTCATAGATGTGTTGTCTTTAGGAAGAATTACCCTGGATCGATGGGGAAAGTAAGAATTGTTGGATGCTCTTGGTGGATCTTTAGGGTGACGTAGTTCAATGCTGCTTTTGTCGGTCCATAAGCTGTATTGGGAACCTAAAAGGGATGGCGGTTATTTTCCTCTTCTCGACATCCAGCTTATTCATTCATGAATGGAATGGGGTTGAAAAGACTTACTATAGGAGTTCCGATCAGAGCAAGACTGCCTCCTGAAGATGACATAGTAATAAATTTCGGCTTCTTCGACTTCTCAATCAATGGTCTCATCGCTTGAAACAACAGAACGACACCGATGACATTGACAGCATAATGTTTCTCCATATCTTTGACTTCGGCATCTACGACCTTTGGATATATGTAAGAGATTCCAGCATTGGCAATCACAACATCGAGATGGTCGATGCCATGTTTGGTTTGTAACTGGACGGCTGCGAGCACCGCACTTTCTTTGCTAGTTGATTCAATGGTTACGACTATCAGGGAACTGTTGCTGGCAACTGGGAGGGTCCAGAGGGCTTTTGAAGAGTCATCGTAGGGGTTACGGACTCCTGCTATGACTGTTGAGTTGGGAATGGAGAGGTATTTGGTGACTAGACCGAGACCGATTCCTGACGAGGGGTGTAAATTTGTGCTTTGAGAGGGCTCGGAAGGGGGGTCTGGTACGAACCTCGGTTTCCCCCTGTGACGAGATAAGTTGTGTTGGTTGCCATGTTGAAAATCTGAGACGTGACTGAAGTATTGATAAACGAGAAGAGTAAAAGGGGAAGTGACCTATATATGTATCACCTCCTCAGGTTCATGTGGAGCACACCCACAGTTCTTAGCAAGCTTTACCTGGAAATAATCCTATTGTCCTTAATAAATCCATTGAGTGAACGATGTCTCGTAGAGTACCCCACGCAGTACCTGTAGGTACCTGAGCTAGTTTCTGACATTGAGTTACCAAGTCTAAAGAGTGGGACTATTCATCAGTTTTCTGAGCTCTGCCTATCGTTTCGTTCATGATTGGTAACCTCGACAATTCTGACAAGAATGGGGGGACTCTTATTCTGATCCCGAACGCATTCTAGAAACAGAGAAAAAATTCAGGTACGAAGTGGCAAAACCATATCTCCGTGGTTGCATCGTTTTCTGACATCGTCGTTACGGACAATTCTGTTACCGGTGCCGACTCGGTTCGGGAGTCGTCAATTCTGACACTCAACAGAAGACAGTTGTATACCGATGCAGAAACACCGTCACTGTTTTTATACGATGCCTGCCTAGCCTCACGTCGGCCTTTGATGTTGACGGAAACAATCAGATCCTCCGCACGACGGGTACAGTGGGTCTGAGCAACCTCAAAATCGCTCGCTCCTTGGCACTCTACTTATTGGTATCTTGATCTCGACGACTACCCAACAACCTCCCTCATCTAACTCAAAAATCCCAAAAGCAATGGGAAAGAAGAAGAAAAGATGGACACCACAATGCAAGACAAAACAACCACCTCACCAAAACCCCCCCATCACCGCGGCCACACCTTAAAAACCCTCACCATCTCCCGTCCCCAATTCGCCTACATCCATCTCGCCCTCAACACCCCTTCACCCCTCTCATCCACCACCCCTCTGGATAACAAATCAGTCTGGTCCTATCTTCGCTCAGCTTTAACCCAGTTCCTCGGTCTTACCGGCTCAGCGATCGCCATCGACATTCTGAAGATTCACGGTCGAGATGTGTGGCTGAGGGTTCCACGTCAAGATCGAAGTCCCGTTTTAGCAGCAGTAGGAGGCTGGATTGGGGAGGAGGAAGGAGGGAAGGTGGGTTGGACTGTTAGAGGGGCGGGGAATTGGTTGAGTGGTCTGGTGGTAGGTGGGGAGAGGGTTTGGGACGACTGAGGCTGGAGGGGGGAAAATTGAGATGAGATGAGAAAGTCGAAGGAATTCTCTCGAAATTAATGACCGGAGATTTCGGGCCTCGGATACTAACAACTGGTACTACAATTGGGCAATTCAATCGCCAGAGCATACTTGGCTTCAATATCACGATTCTCGGCACAAATTCTGTGAAGGGCTAATCAAATTACGGGATTCTATTCTAAACATGTCCTATTTTCACCGACATGAAAGGAGGGCGCCTGACTATGCTACTATGCCGCCGTCCTCCCTACACACATTTCATCAAGTCTCATGTCTTGCTTTTAGTAGATCCCAAAACTCCCGCTATACATTTCATAAAGCCGCCTTGAGACGATGCGTATATCCATCCGGAGAATATCATAAAAAAACCGAGCTGAGAGCTAAATCAAGTCATCGACATGAGACTGTTTTGAGCGTAGGCCATGGGCTTGATGTTAGGATGTGGAACGGCATCGAATTTGTGGAACTCGAGCTTGTAATTAGGTCCAATGTTGATGTAGGCGCCCTTGTTCTCGGTACTATCGCAGTATCTCGGTGCAGAGAAAACTATCTCAGGGTTAGGCATGAAATGGAGGACCGGGATTTCAGATTCATACCTGTAATACACTTTCCGTTATGCTCCTCCTCGTAACCCTCCATTCTTACCTCGTGACTGCGGATGATGGCCTCCAAACCATTGTTGTCACAGAATCTCTTGGTAACATCAGGTCCGAATTGCATTCCAACACCTCTCTTACTCGGTCCTCGACCAGGCTCTGTTTGTGGATCTGTCCATAACATTTCCATCATGAGCCCGGCTTGCCCAGGTTGGCGTTGATTGTGTCTATTGAGTTTTCGGATGTCATTCAGTGTGATTTTATCATCAGAGAAGAGGCCTCCGTGAAGTACTAAGTATTTTTCGCCAATGAGAGTTGCCAACGGTAGTGCTGAAAAACTCTCAGAGAATAATTTGAAAACTCGATCTATTCTATAGTTAGTACTATTCGATTTGAAGTATTCGTGTTCTGCCTTCGTATGATCAGAGAAGACATACCATTATACTTTGCTTTGCACTCTCCCTCGAAGCCATAGACTCTATTCATGTCATCTGTTTCGTGGTTTCCTCTGTTGATAAAGAAGGAACCTGGACGGATCCACTTGTATGCGTAGAGTAGGAGAGCAATTTCGCAAGACCAGGAACCTCGATCAACAAAATCACCGTTGAACAAGTAGTAATGCTTTTCAGTAGGGAAACCATTCAATCTGAAAAGTTCCATCAAGTCGAAATACTGGCCTAGTACAAGGTTAGAATATGCTAGAAGATTTCTGACTTCCAATAAAACTCACCGTGGGTATCTCCGCAGACAGTCAAGGTTGCATCATCTGGGATCTTCATCTCGACCATCGTCGCTTCGTCGTAGACAATCTTCTTAACGGCCAAAACAATCTGGTAAACATATTTCTTGTGTATTTTCTTGCCATTCTTGAATCGTTCAATCATGTCGTCAATGAATTCTTGTGTCATTTCCTTTTCTAACCGGACTCCATCATAACTAGCATCTACTGCCATAGAATCGATATCCAGTCCTTCGGCTGCTGAGGGTTCGTCGCCGATCTCGATGGCTTTTTCGAAGGCATTTCGCTTGACAATTCTCTGGCATTCTGCCAACTTCAATTTAGCGTCTTTGTCACCGGGAGCCTTCTTGACAACTATCTGGAGATCCTTTTGAGCATCTGCAGGTCGGAGGATCGCAGCATACGCAACACCTCTTCGATAATATGCCTAGTATTAAAAGGTTAGTGGGGGTGTCAATACGAGCGGGGCAAGGCTAGAAAACAGAGTCAAGCTTGACAAGCAACATACCTTTACGAAGTTAGGATCCAGTTCAATGGCCTTGGTTGCGTCTGCTATGGCATATCCATATGCTTCCGATCTGATGTTTGCCTATATGACTTGTTAGTCACACGAGCACCCAGATTTATGTGGCAAGCCTACCTGAGCTCTATTGGAAAAGTATGCGGGAACTTTATCGTCTAGATCAATAGCTTTGGTATAAAAATCAATCGCAGTAGGCCAGTCATGGGCAGCGAATGCCTTGTTTCCTTGGTCTTTCAGGGCAACGGCTTGTTCTTGAGGAGTGGCCATGGTGGCGGGTAGGTAGGGGAGGAAGGAGGGGTGTATGAGGATCGGGTTTCTTGCAACTCGGAGAATTTGGAGGAGCTCAAGCAGGTGGCAATCAGAGATGGTAAAGGCCACACACAGGTTGATGAGCGAAGGGATGCGTAGCTGGACCACGGTAATTTGATTCCAGCTGGTTCAATTCGTACAGCAGAATTCCAAGAGGGCAGAATTAGCGTCAACGAGTGTGTTCTTCTTCGCCGAGGGCAACCCGAAGCTCTCCAGGAGGGCTGGGGAGCACGGAGGCATTCGGCATGGACACGGACCTCTGTAACATCCCTGCGATCCTGCCGGGCCGAGGTCGGACTATCTATCTCCAGCATCCTTGTCGCATATGGCATTCTGAAATCTGATGTTGAAGGTACCCGACGGTTCCCCCCCTCTTTCATTCGACCATCGCACAACCCACACACTGCAGTGAGCAGAGAAATCTCACATCCCACGACACCCCACGATCATTTAGCACCGAGATTCCTCACCGACCCTCTTACTCACTCACTCCTCACTCCCAACGTCAGACCTGCCACCTCATCACCTCGAACTGTAGCACGACGGGCACGGATACGACGGCCAGCATTTCTTTCACCTTGGACGAAGCCGACGAAGCCTTCTTGACGAGGATAACTCTACTTACTTCTCAGCAGTCGCCATGGAGTCAAAGGCGCTTGCTCGTCGTGCGACCGACACAGAACTCATGCCACCCCCGCCAGCTCCCAAGCGCATCAAGCGGCCGAAGAACGTCATCGACGAGGAATCATATACGGATGCTATTTCCGAGATCATCGCTCGAGATTTCTTCCCGGGTCTTCTACAGACCGAGACACAGCAGGAATACCTGGACGCTTTGGAATCTCAAGATGGCGCATGGATTTCGAGTGCTGGACGGCGGCTTCAACATGTTATGACTCCAGGCAGAAGGATAGGCAGGCGGGGAACATCTATACAAACACCTTTACCAGCGTCAGACACACCAAATGGCTATGCGGGCGATACACCAATGTCAGTCACCTCAAATAACTCAGTTGCCTCGACTGCAACCGCAAGCCTGGGAGTTCAAATCGATACGAATATGAGCTTGGACAAGTTCCAGTCATTATACACGAGCGAGGACAATGAAAGCTTCTACAAGCTCCTGGATAAGCAGAATCAAAAAAGGGCGGAGAAATACGCATGGATGTGGGCAACCAACAACAAGCTCCCTTCCAAGATGATGCTGAAACAGAAAGAGATTGAGGCGAAGCTATTGGAATCACGAGGGTCTATACACGATGACGGCGGAGAAAGAAAACAGCTCGCGATTCGCGATGTACAAGAGAAACCCGCGAAGCCAGATTCGTGGATATACCAGCCTAGGAATGGTTTCATGTTTATGCCAGACAGTGTTGAAGATTCCATTCAGACGATAGCTCAAAAGGCTCAGGAGGCCTCAAACGCCGTTCCAAAGGGAGTTGCGTACGCCAATACTCGAATTACAGAAACAGCCGTTTCGACCGAGGCATCTGTTGTACCCCCTTCCCCTTCGCTGTCTGCAGTAAAAGATGCGATTGCTGGGAAACGGCAAGCCAGTGACCTGGAGTCGGGCCTTGATGGGAGCGAAACCCCGCGTGTCAATGGGTACGCTTTTGTGGATGATGAGCCAGAAGCTGATTCATATCCAGCTCCGCAAGTAATTAACTTAGGAAAAGGAGAGTCCGTTAAAAATCCATTCATCATCAAAGAGCAAAGCAGACGGGAAGATTTGCACCATCGTATGGTTGATAAAAATTCCAAGACGAAGCGAGCATCCATCAAGAACGGTATGACAGGTAGAGCGGATTTAACTCCA
Organism: Hymenoscyphus scutula; assembly: GCA_001399465.1. Classification (NCBI taxonomy): domain Eukaryota; kingdom Fungi; phylum Ascomycota; class Leotiomycetes; order Helotiales; family Helotiaceae; genus Hymenoscyphus; species Hymenoscyphus scutula. Next base: position 121,857 of record LKTO01000009.1, read on the forward strand.
GTCCCCAAGTTTCCTAGCAGCCCAAGAGTTGGGGCAGGTCAACTCACGCCAGCAGCACAAAGATTGTGGAGCAAAGTTGGAAATGGCAGCATTGGAGGCACGCCTGGTGGATTTGGTAGTACACAGACACCTCGCACTGCCAAATTGAAGTCAGGATTGCAAAAGCGATGGACGCCTTCCGGGAAATGATTCTTTTCGGAGGACTTTTGAGCGAGCGATTTGCAAGAAGAGTTTGCATAATGGAGGGAGTCAAGGAAAATACCCAGATTGTAGGTCATTAGACTAACTTCACCAAATAGAAGTATTAATTCGATAAACTCGGGCTTCTGGAAAGGAAGGTAAACGTCTAATTTTCCTCATCAAAGTATTTCGTCGCCATTTTCGCTCAAATGTTCAAATAATCCAGATCTACAAGATGTTTCAAGTGAAGCGGGCAGCGTTCATTGATGAACGTTTAATTCTCAAAGTCGAGACTCGCTTTTTTACCCATATTGACAGCCCTCTCAGTGTCTATGTTTAGCTTGGAGGGACCTCGGGAGTCGGGAGAAGCACATGTGGCGAAAGCCTATTTTCCGGCCCCTTTAAATATGGCGTTGTGGTTTTTCTAAGCGAAGGTGGAGAAATCTGAGATCTTCCCATGGGTTCTTGTTTCAGCGCGGTTCATCTTTTATTCATGCATACATTGGATCGCGAATGTGTACTTCGTACTGTACACTTCTTCGGGTGGCTGCGCAGTCCACAGTCAGATCTCAGCTAACCGAATGTGATGGATATCGGTGTCGGTATGGCCGTTTGCCCCTATGGTCTCCATTCTGGGCGGCCATCCGTGTAGTGGGGAAAGATGTCAAGCCTGAAGGTGGGCTTTCTTAAGAAAGCATCCAATAGATATTCTTGAATGATGGTAATAGTGGGGATCATATTACTTGGTTGTTAAGGTTGTTTCTTCGGTTCCGTTGTTCGCTGGTCATGGTTCGGCAATTAGGTTGAAACACATTTTTTGTTAGCTGTGAAAAATGGCCTCACTGAATTTCGGGGCACTCTCAAGTTTGTTGACTTGTGAATACAAGTATAAAGGGACTAGAGACGCACATGAAAATATTTTCCATCCATCAGCACATCTTCTCTTCCTCTTCCTCTTCCTTTTCCAACATCCCCTTGAGCTTATTTCATTCTTCAAGTCCAGGTGACTAGATATCTTTACAAGATGCATTTCCAATCTTCTATTGTCTTAGCAACTGCTCTTTACACTGCTCGGCTCAGTTCTGCAGCAGCAATCTCTTCGTCAAAGACTCCTTCAAGCGCGCCACCTACTACCTCGGGCATTCCAGCCTTTCCTTTGTCCAACACCACAATTGAAAATCTCACCTCATTTCTCAATCTCATCGTTGCTATTCCCGACGATATCATTAACTCGGACGAAACCGTAGCAAGATACTTCTCTGAAAAGTCAACATGCCTCAACAATACCGCAACAATCTCCGCACCCCCAGTCTCATCAGTGACCGAAATCCGCACAATGGTTGTCAAAGCCAGACAAGAGTCCTCCGACGCCCTCCCTAGTCCATCTAGCGACCTACCTGTAGCTTCAGGATCGGATGAAGCTCCTATCACATCCTCTCCAACAAACAACACCACACCCACCAAGGCAGGAGATAACTTGATCCCTAAAATTACAGCTTTCATCCCCTCCGCCGGTCTCGCAAAAGCTAGCTCCGTACTCGCTGGCGTAAAAAGCAAGATTGCAGGCTCCAACCCAGTCATCGGTGATATCGAGTCCAAGCTCTTCGACAAGGCAACTGGCATTGTTGGAAGTTTGGTTGCTCCTCAAGCCAGTAAAGTGATCGACCACATCGAGAGCAAGATCACAGCTGCTATCCCAGGTGCAAGTGGAGTCGTGGATTTCATTGATGGTCAATTGCCAGCTATTGCTAGTGCCATTGGCGGTATCTTGAAGAATATTGGATTGAAGGAGCGTGATGAGGAGAGCTGCTTGGGTGTTGCTGTTTTCACTGATGTCAAGAGTATCAAGGAGTGCGTCGACGGACTTGCTGCCTCCACGGCTTCTGAGGATTTGGTTGTTTTGAAGGCTGCTGTTGTTTCTGCTGGTGGTGTTGCGGAGGTTGAGGCTGGTGTGGAGAGCGAGGCGCCTGAGGATGATGTTTTGATTGTTTTGGCGATGGTGGCTGAGTTTGGGAAGGAGGTTGAGGCTTGCCAGATTTTGGCTTGAGAAGGTCTTTTTCTATTGTATTACACTTCTTAGTTGTCTAGATAGGGGTGGAATTTGATTGGAGTTGGGAGTTTGTGGAGCGAAATTTAAAATGTACATATCTCAAATTTGATCACTTCTTACTTTGTTTTCATGTCCAGGTGTGGCTTACCAACTTGCAAATTCGATCATGATGGCCTCCTGATGAGTTACTGACACGGGATGTTTACTTATATACTTGTTTGCCATAGGTAGCTCAGTTGTACTGGACTCTGTATGGGTAGCTTCCCCACATTCTGACCCCTACTGCGTTTGATAGCTTCCATTAATTATTTTCGGGGCTTACCCATTACTTTTCTAATCTTTAGTTTATTTGCAACTTTCCTCTTCGCCCCCAATCTTCGTCTAGCAGCTTACCCGGCAGCTTACCTGGCAGTTTACCCATCGCCCACCCATCGCTGATACATAGCCACCAGTAACTCGATAGCTTACTGAAAGAGTGACCAGTAATCCAACAATTGTGCAGTACACCATAAAAATCAAGAGGCCGTAGTTGCCAGTAAGCCATCAATTGACGGACAAGCTACGAGAACTTCCATTTTCTTGATAAAAGAGGAGTAACACAACCCTGTCGAGAGCCTCGGCAAGAGCGCGTCATTGGAGCTTGGGCCAACCGTTCGATTTGAGCATTTTTCAGCCAGAGAGAGAAATACAAACTCTCATCCGCCATTACGAAATATGCCTCGGTGATCATACACAGCTGCGAGTACCTCTCGTCATGTCTGGGAGAAGGTTACTAGATTTGGCTGCGCTTTTCAATGCGTCCCGTGGCGTGGCGCAAAAGCATATTGCTTTGAGAAGCCGGCAGATTGATGTGTACAACAGGACCTCCACGGTATCGAGAGCACTACGATATCAGACCGAACGGGTTACGGAAACGATTAGAGCTGCAGCAGTCCTTTCCTCGAGGCTTAATGAGAGTGCGCCGGCATGGACATATGAGGCAGAGGACACAAATAATGAGGGGAAGAAGCCAATTCCCAGGAAAGATTCCACAGGGGCGGCTTCGGACGTGGGATTGAAGGAAGGAGTAGACCAAGACCATCATTATGACCGATCACCGGCAAATTCATCTACAGATCCGCCGCCGAAAGAGGACTTGGAGATTCAGCAAGAGAAGGCGGATAGATACCCCCTTCCAGACGGCACAATACCACCTAGAGAATTCCATGAAAGTAGCAGAGATGTAGACCAAGATTCTACATCTATCAGACCTGAGTTCGAGACTCCAAAAAACCCGCTGCAAAATGAGGGCCTGAAACCAAAGTCTTTCGGGGAATCGACCATTCCTCTGCCAAAGCACCCTAATGGAGCCAGAGTTGCCCACCGAGAAGCTGAATTTCAAATACCCTCGAAGACCGCCGATGCATTCGATGATTCTGTCGATACGAAGAAAGAAGGGCATGATGAAGAAACCTTTAGTAAACGGTCGACACATACCTCACCAACGATTTCTTCACTACCTCAATTCACAATTCCTGAAAATTCTTCGAATATACAAGGACCTGAACATCCAACCAAAGGCTCGTTGAATCCAGATACATTCTACAGCGAGGGTCGATCGGAACCATCGGCTCCTGAGGAAGAGGTCCCGGAAGGAATCAATTTAAACCTTTTCCATAACCCAAGAATTGCGAGGAAACTTGGGGGAAGGGTGCAAGGCGGAATTATTGGATTAGGAATGAATAATGGAGCTATGGGAAAATCGAAGAACATTTCTGAGAATTCCACTCCCGTCGCCGACGTTAAAAAGGAAGCTCACCGCAAATCTGAAGAGGATATGAAGCAGTTTGCAGATGAAATTTCCAAAAACATTACTGAAGGTAGCAAGGTAAATTCATAGCAGTTCAATATAGGACATTGTTTACTGATGGCTGACAGAGATCTAGGTAGAGGCTGCTTTGCCAACGGAGCCCGCTCCCTATGCGCTGAGAGAATCCAAAGTCCCGTCTTCAAGGCTAGGGCGAATTTGGAATTATGGGGGCTTAGCAGCTGGTATGTTTGGAGGTGCAATTACTGAAAGTATTCGCCGTGTAGGAGGAGGTGGCGGAGAAGGGTCTTTCATGCTTAGCGAAGCAAATATGGAGAGACTTGTAGCTAAGCTATCTCGTATGAGGGGAGCTGCGCTCAAGTTGGGCCAGGTGATCAGTTTCCAGGACTCGAAAATGCTCCCGGCGCCGATTCAAGAAGTTCTGCAAAGAGTACAGGATCGGGCAGATTATATGCCTGCGTCACAACGAAACAAGGTTCTAGCATCTAACCTTGGGCCGGAATGGCGGGACTTGTTCTCCAGCTTCGATGACATACCGATAGCCGCTGCTTCCATAGGGCAGGTTCACAGTGCCGTTTTGAAATCGACAGGAGAACGAGTTGCAGTTAAGGTGCAATATCCGGGAGTTGCAAGCTCTATCGATTCTGATCTCAACAATCTCGCAATCCTTCTCACTGCATCACGTCTCTTACCAAAGGGACTCTTTCTCGATAAAACAATTGCCAATGCAAGAGTGGAATTGGGATGGGAGTGTGACTATGTTAGGGAAGCAGAATGTGGACGTCGTTTCCAAGAACTGCTCGCCGACGAGACAGACGTTTTTGTTGTACCAAAAGTGTTCCCAGAAGCGTCAGGGCCCCAAGTATTGACCATGGAATTCCTTGATGGAATTGGTGTAACAAGAGTCAAAAGCTTCACACAAGAACAGCGAGACTGGATTGGCACCCAGATTTTGCGACTTTGCCTTCGTGAAATTACAGAGTTCAAATACATGCAGACAGATCCTAACTGGACAAACTTTTTATACAACGCTCAAACAAACCGCCTAGAGCTCCTGGACTTTGGAGCATCTCGAGACTATCCCACTGATTTTATCGAGAACTATACGAAGCTTTTGGCAGCAGCTTCCATCTCCGACAAAACCACAATTAGAGATCTCTCCATCAAGTTGGGATATCTCACAGGCGAAGAGTCAAAAGCAATGCTCAATGCGCATATCTCGTCCATTATGACGCTCGCCGAACCGTTCTTGACTTCGTCGCCGAAGGTTTACGACTTCAAAGACCAGACAATTACGGAGAGAGTGAAGGAACAAATTCCTGTCATGCTTAGGGAAAGGTTGTCACCGCCACCAGAGGAGACTTACAGTCTTCATCGAAAGCTCAGTGGGGCATTTCTGCTTTGTGCCAGACTTGGTAGTAGAGTGCCGTGTCGAGAGTTATTTGAAAATAGCATGAAAAAGGCTCAAGAGACTGGGCTCATATGAAATGTCATGTATGTATGATTAGTTGTGTATAATACATTCGCCTCTTTTTGCTGATCGTTGTGCCTATGTATGCTTAAAATGGATTATCTCTTCTCAAATTCAAGCTTGAACCCAGTGGACAAAATCTGCTAAATGAGTCAATTCTTCTAAAACGGTCCCCCTCACCAATGGAGGGTGGTTTGCGTTCAACTCAATGGTAACTCAAGGATTCTGAGATAGAAAAGCGTAAGGACTGTCAGAGACTCAAAACACATGAAGATGGCAAAGAATGGTTGTTGGGGCAGATATTTGACATAGAAGGAGGAAGCGATCGATGCCCTATATTGCCCAGAGCAACATTCGCATTGTGTGTAGAAAATGGAAAGGACCCTGGTGAGGTCCACATTCCCCTTTCACAGGGCCCTTCTGCTGGTAGAAAACAAGGCGCCAAAAGACTTGCAATTAGACTTCAAATCAGTCACAGTATAGCCCACTATTAAGTAATGCTATTTCTGTTGGAGTCTGTCAGGGTGAAAGCGAAAGTCCCCTCGAGATTTTCCAAATTTCAGGGACTTATTCTCAAGTACAATGGTCCACCATTCCCCTGCATTTAGTAAATCGCGTGCCCTGATTTATTGCACTCCCTAATTTGAAATATGGACTGGAGTTACTCTGTAGGCGGCTCGGATTCTGTGGCTTAGAACTACCTATTTCGGCTAATCAACAATCAAAGCTGTGTTGACATTTCAACAAAGTCAAGCGACTTACTATATTAGGAATAGTGCGCTTACCCGTCAAAAGCTTTCTAAATTACATTTACCTACAATCTGCTAGCGGCTCGCTTACTCCCGCCCCCGCATTTTGGGGCCACCCAATGGAAGCTGGCTTTGGGTTTTGTTGCATGTCGCGCGGCTAACCTTGAATGGTGTGAATAATAGGTGGAGACATATTCACCCAACATTTAAGCGAATTTGGACTTTAGAGAGTGTGGAGCACGCACAACTCCCTCTCTTATGCCCTCCCTAAAGTCATCCTGGATTAGTACAGTAAATGTTTCGTTTAGCAGCGTGAAGTTTCTTTGTTATAATACGATTTTTTGATTTTGATTTCGATTGGAGGAAAAACCAAGAGAATGCAAGACCTAAGTTCTGGCCAAAATATACTAAAAGATCGGTATTAAACGTGCCTAAATACCATCACTAGTTTAATGATGCGTTGAAGAGAGACTTTGCCCTATCGGAAACATATATAAATCTGTATTTGACTCCATTGTTGACTTCGTTCATCATCAATCTACGCGAACTCAATTTTTTATAAAAAACCCCTAAAAAACACTTGATCCCCTACACCTACAACCCCACCAAGAGCTAAAACAGTGGTCAGTATGTTAGTAATAAACAGGCTTGGTATAACTTAGTAAATAAACTAAAGCCTAAGTAATAAATAAGCATCAACGTGCAGCCAAGTTATCAAGTCAGACCTTTTTCATATCCGTGATCCGTACGTCTATTTATCCACTGGGCTATCCACGTTGTTGATCATTTGAAAAAAAAGGTTGGCTAAAAGAAACTAGAATCTCGAATTTTATGCTAAGGTAAAAACTGGCTCGATTACGCGTAAATTATATATACCTAGACTGACTAGCCTGCTAGCCTCAGAGCCTATTTACTACTATCTGCTTCACATCTATCTGCTTCCCTTGCATGGATAGGGTAACCAATCACTTCCAAATTTAGATTCCGCTTGCTTATTTGTTTATAGTAAGTCACATATGCCCGTGGATTTCAGCAAGGTCGCCGAATAATATAGTTATAAAGTAAGAACGTGAGGAATGATAGAATGTTATTGAATTACATAAAGACATATATTACCAAGTACATCATAAAGTGTTTGTAATTGAGAGACTTGCGAAGATGTTAAAAAAATTGTATCTATCAAAAGCTTCGCGAAGCTCATACCCTACCTCAAATATCGAAATTTATAATGAGAATAACAGCTCAAAAAAACCCCCAAGTAAAATAAAAAATAAACAACGTATAAACGCTTGGTAGGACGAGAGGCAACTAACTCCACATCTATCCTTTCCGTCCCTCCAAAAACTCACCAATAAAACCTTACAATATAGGGGAAAAAACAGTTAACCAAACCACCCACATCCTCACAAGCTCCCACTCCAACTCCCGCCCACCAAGTTCCCCCATCCCCACAACCCGAAAAAAATATCAATAAACCGGTCCTAAAAACAAGAAAAATAAACTCACAATCCAAAAATCCAAAACCCCAAACCCATCCCCATACCCATCCAAATCCGAACCCGAATCCCGGACTGGAATCCTAAAACATCTCCAAGTATAAATCTCAATAACATCATTTTCTTCCCGGAAGGTGGATAGGTGGGTGAATATACATCGTGAAAATCTCTCGAGTAAAGAGAGGGCGAAGGATTCGAGGAGTGCGTGGGGTGAGGTGTCGAAGTATTTTAGTTGCAAAAGGAGAGGGGGGGAGGGTGGAGGGGTTTAGGTTTGGGAGGTTAGTGTGTTGGTTTTGGGAGATTGGGAGGAGGTCTAGGTAGGTGTCTGTGAGGGTTATGAAGTGGGTGATGAAGGGGGTTAGTTCGGTTAGGATTCCGTGGAAGAGGGATTTGGAGAGGGTTTTGAGGATTGTCATTTTTGAGGGGGGGGGGGGGGGGGGTGTGTTTGAGTGTTAAGAGGAGATATTACAGAAATTGTTATCGTTAAAATGTAGATTAGGGATAGGATTAGAAATTGAACTGGGAAGACTTGAGGGCTGAATCATATCGAGGTGGATGCTGATAATAACGTGAACAAATGCTTTGTGTTGGTTTAGTAGATATAATCAGAAACGAATAAAGGACCTCGGAAAAGCACTAGTTGATTCTTTGTGAACGATGAGAAAGCTTACATGTCAACAACCCCATTGTACAAAGAGAAAGAGGGCTGAATTTAGAAGGGAACACAAATCCATTATTCATACTTTGAAGTATCTCTTTGTATGCTTTGTGGATTCGAGCGGGGTTTTGCTAGATAGCAAAGTATGGGAATATCCGCTGCCACCCAACCTAGTCTTGTAGAGTACTAGTGTTTTATAAAGTGAGATTTAGAGGCTTGATTAATGCTGTACAAACTGCTTAACCACGAACGGACAAGATCCAAAAAGAAACGGGAAAATGACATGATGAATGCCGAAGAAACAGGCTGCGTCTTGGGGAAAAAAAATCCCCGGCGCCGCCCACTCGCTTGCAACGTGGTACAGGCAAATGACACAAGATGATGGTTCACTTGTACGATGGCGCCAGGCCCTTGGATGGTAGTATGAAAACAGAAGAAAGGACGAGGGTGGTGTAACCGGACTACCGTTTGAGAGATAAGGTTAAGGCCTGCAATTGCACTTTTGTTTTCTGATATATACTAGGCACTCCGCACATATGTAGTTTGCAAGCAAGGGAAGGGTGATGCACGAATGCAGGAAAACGGATGCTCGATTCCTTTATTGGCACAATCTCTCTGCAGGCAGAGCAGTATCAGGCTGTATTGTATTTTGGGGGTAACGCCGCAAAATCTTACCCTTACCCCATGCTGCGGCGTAGGGTCTCAGGAGGGCGTGCAGCATGATGTTGATGTTGTGCGATGTGCTGTACGGAGTACATTTCATCCCCAGCCTATCAACAAAAGGCTACGCAAAACTCGCTAAACCAGTTTCCGAGTCGGTTCGTCGGTACACTGCCACCAGTGCACGGTCCATATACTGCCCGTCATCGGCTCGCTAGCGTCGGAGAAATGACACCGAGCCAATGAGAGAAGGGATGAAACTTCGTCCAGCCGCTTCGACCCAAAGTCTGACAAGATCACGTTTTAATGTGGAACGCAAAACGCCAAGATCATCCCCCCCACTTTGCTCCGCAGCGAAACAGAAGCTTCCATGAGCGCGCCCGCAAAACTCTTCCATCCACACCTCACCAGATCTCAGTGGAGGTTCAACCGATGTTACGCATCTCATCTTGGGTCAGGTTGAAAAGAATCCCCCATCAGTCACAGTGCACCTCGCATAATCCTCGGTTTGACATTATATCGCCGAAGTACGTAAGAGGAAAGTAATACTGCACTACTCACTTACTAGAGTCGAAATTAGAATGCTGAGAAGAGTCAGCAACAACGGTTGCATCCCCGCCCTGGGCTGCAATCTGCAGTGATGCAGCCATGTGTGAAGGAGGAACGACGCCATGGCCCGCCCCACGCCCCGCCGTCTTTTTGCGTTCAGGTTCCTCTCCGTACGGAAATGGTCAGGATCCATTTCCCAGATTGGCAGGCTAGCCCCTGCACTAGAGTGGAGACACCAGGAGGCGCCCCGCTCGGTCGTGCTTGCCCTAGACAGGGGTTGATTGACTTAGCGTCATCTCTAGCGTGGGTAAGGGGAGTTGGATATTTTGCGGAAGACTTATGTGGGCGAGCAGCTCCTCCAGAAAAGAGCCACCTTAACAGTGAACGCACCTGCACTTGCCAACTTCCGCGACCTGAACCCTTCCCTCCTTCCATCTCTCCTCTCCTCCTCCTCATCATCGCTTGAGAGAGCCCCAAATTTGCTTTTCATCTCCCAACTCACGAACTACTCATCCTCACCCTCACCTACCTTTGCTCCGTCAACATTCGCATTCGCATTTCTCTAGTGGATGCCAAGATCGCTGCCAAACTTGAGCGGCGCATCTCGAAAGTCGCAAACGCGTGCGATTGTTCAACACCACCTGCTTGGACGCACGACCTCGCCAGTCCAGTCACCCCGAGCCTCTGTCTAATTCGCAACTACATCTACTACTCGGCGCATCATCACCATCGTCAATACCGTGGTGCCTGCCTCGATTGCGATCCAAGGACAAACCTGGAATAGCTTCACTAAACAACCCCCTTTCCCATCAACGTCGCCTCCGTTATAATTACCATCCTTCCACACCGCAATCATGTCCATGTATAATCAGCATCGTGGTCTGGGCCCGGCCCCAGGCAACACACGATTGAATGAGTTGCTGGACCAAGTCCGCGCAGAGTTCGAGAACCAGGCTCGAGTGAGTGGGGAGGTTGAGCAGTCCAGTAAGTCGCAAATCCCCATCACAAGTGACCACCGCCACACGACGTGGTGACAAGTGTTTGGTGTTGGAGTTGGTGTGAGGGTGTGCTAACATTGGACATAGTGACCCATCAGATAAACGAGATGGCAATGGTTCGCGAGAAGGTCTTCGGCATGGAACAGCAACACCTCGCAATCAAAGCAAAGTAAGAACATCAACATCAACCCGTCGTCTTTAGCACGGCGCTAATGTAAATCTACTAGGTACGAAGAAGAGATTGCTCGTCTACACCGTGAGCTTGAAGCTCGAGGAGCCGCCCCTCGTGCTCCAGGAATTGGCGGTCCAGGTCCACAATCTTCCAATTCCGGCCCTGCTCAACAACCACCACCTTCACTCGGACATGGCCCAAGTAATTTGTTCGGAGGAATCATGGCAGGTCAAGGTCCAAATGGCCCAGGTCTCGCTCCGCCACAAGCACAAGAGCAACAGCATGGCCCTGGTCCTCTTCAACACCAGATGCCCCAACCTCCCCCACCTCCACCAATCCAACAGGGTCCTCCACAACAATCCCAACAACAACAGCAGCAGCAACAACAGCAACAGCAGCAGCAACAACCACCCTTCCAAGGCAATGGATATCCACAACAAGCAGCTCCCAATGGCTATGGTGTCCAACAACCTCCCCAGTCCACCGCTTCTCCAGGTCCTGGCAAAGGTCGTGTATTGAATCGTGGACCGGGCGGACCAGCAACCCCACAATTGAACCAGGGAATGCCATATCCAGACCCAAGAGCCGCAGCCTCACCTCAAGTCGGTCACCCAAACCCACATGCGCTGGGTGGTATCGCCCCAGGTTTTGCTAGAGTTGGAAATGCTCTTGCAGAATTGGACCTTGAGCGTCTACCCGCCCACCAGAAGAAGGTCGACTCCGATTGGTTTGCCATCTTCAACCCAGAGGTTCCTCGTGTGCTTGATGTTGATCTCGTCCACACGCTTCAACACGAAAGTGTTGTTTGCTGTGTTCGTTTCAGTCACGATGGAAAGTATGTTGCTACTGGTTGCAACCGTTCTGCCCAAATTTTCGATGTCATCACCGGTAACAGAATCAGTATTCTCCAGGATGAGAGCGTCGACTCTGTCGGTGATCTCTACATCCGAAGTGTCTGCTTCAGTCCCGATGGAAGATATCTTGCAACTGGTGCGGAAGACAAATTGATCCGTGTTTGGGATATTGCTTCCAGAACCATTAGAAACACCTTCGCTGGTCACGAGCAAGACATCTACTCTCTGGACTTTGCTCGCGACGGTCGCACTATTGCTTCTGGAAGTGGTGATCGCACTGTTCGTCTTTGGGATATTAACGAGGGACAAAACATTCTCACTCTCAGCATTGAGGATGGTGTCACGACTGTCGCCATCTCACCAGATACCAAGCTTGTTGCTGCTGGTTCTCTGGATAAGAGTGTCCGCGTTTGGGATGCAAGCTCTGGTTACTTGGTTGAGAGACTTGAGGGCCCAGATGGTCACAAGGACTCTGTCTATTCAGTAGCCTTTGCTCCAAATGGAAAGGATCTTGTATCTGGAAGTTTGGACAAGACCATCAAGATGTGGGAGCTTGTTGCACCAAGAGGTGGTCACCCAAACAATGCACCAAAGGGTGGACGCTGTATCAGAACTTTCGAGGGTCACAAGGTATGTCAAGCCGAATTGTCGTGTTTGAAACACTTACTAACTTTAAATAGGACTTTGTTCTTTCTGTTGCTCTTACACCTGATGGAAACTGGGTTCTCTCTGGATCCAAGGACCGTGGTGTTCAATTCTGGGATCCTAGAACTGGTAATACTCAACTCATGTTGCAGGGTCACAAGAACAGCGTCATATCTGTCGCACCAAGTCCAAGTGGTGGATCCTTTGCCACTGGTAGTGGTGATATGAGAGCTAGAATCTGGAGCTACAAGCCTTACAATCCTTGACTTGATTGATCGGGAGGGAAGCATGGAATTCGGCTGGATTTTATGACATGCACGAATAAATAGGGCGAATTGGTTGGCGTAAATGGTGGAGACTTTTGCTCCTGGGAAAGTGTTTTTCTTTTTGGGGGGGGAATTCTTTTTTGGACTTGTATCTTCTATTTCCGATTGGATTTGGCGGGTTTCAAGCTTTTGGGGGGTTTTCGACGGAGGAATCAAGCAGATTAAAGTACAGCGAAAAATCAAGATACAAAATGAAATTATAAATACCTATCTATTCGTGTGCAGTAAAATTGCGTCCACTAGCCTCCATTATCCTCGATGATTTCAATTAAGAATCGAAATTGCTTTGAATATTTTCGGGATGGTACTTCAGAGTTTGGAACAACGAGGTATGTTCAATGCAGCAGTTGCTGGTAATAGGCGTTATGAAGTCATTCACAATTGTTTTACATAGATAGGTTTAAATTCAATTTGAGTGAGTTGATGAGGCTGAGAGGACGCGGCTTCTGGCTTTCGACCTCGGCGAACCGAGCTTCCCAAATTCCGCCCGACCACCAACCTTTTTAGTACCTACCACGAATAATTCAAGCATCACTTCCAGGACTTCTCACTCGACTTGACACTCGGAGCTTGTCTCATTCAAAAGGCTACTTCTTTCGAAATTCACTCACGACCCTACTGCGAAGATCCGAATAGAAACTAAAGAGGAGACAAGAGTCAGCGCATACCCATAGCTCACCTCCGTTCATAGCTACGAAGGAGATTACTTGTCCCGCCCACGTTGAGATAAGAAGGACGGTCACGCACGCATACTTGAGAATCCTCTTGCAGAGGCAGACGCAGAGGCAGACGCGAATTTGCGAATCCTCAAGAGACGACGCAAGATCGCAGATCGAAACCCTACCTAATACCACGAACGACAAACCTCCCACACGAATCCACACCTTATCACAAGAACCCAGTCAGCAAGCAAGCAACAAGCAGCCTGCCAATAAGAAATCAGCCGAGACCCAGCAAAGAAAGAACGCAACAATGTCCTTCGAACAACCCCTCCCCCCCTACAACGCCTCAGACCCCCAAGCCTCCTTCCTCAACTCCTCATGTCTCGATCTCCTAATGATCGAGCTCGTTCCCATGGCTTGGAGGGTGGTGCGGGAGGTGGATGGGATTGGTGCTGGGAATGATGGGGTCGCTGGAGGTGCTGGGGATGGTGGGGATAGAGGTACTGGGGGGAATGCTGCGGATGGGGGGGGAGGTGGTGTTGTTGGGGGGAATACTTTGATTGGTGGTGGGAGTGGTATAGTTGGGGGGAATAGTTTGATTGGTGGTGGGAATAGTTTGGTTGGGGAGGAGGAACAGGAGGAGAGGGATGTGGTGTTTTTTAGGTTGGAGAGTTTGGGGTATCGTGTGGGGCAGGGGCTTGTTGAGAGGTAGGTTTGTTTTGGTTGTTTTTGTTTTTTGTTTTGGGATGGGGTTGAGATGACTTTTCTTGGGTTCGTGGGGAGCTGGGAGGGGATCAGGAGGAGGGGATCCAAAGGATGGGTTCTCGAGGAGGGGAGGCGATGGAGGTTGGATCACAAGGAGACATAATGAGGGAGAGCGGGCAACAAGTGCCTTGTACGGCAGGATACTAGATGGAGTTGGAACACTGGTGATATTCTTAAGTGAGAAGAAGTCGTGGTTCTAACTACCTCTTGAGCTCCTCCCTCCTCATCGAGCCTCCTTCAATTTCCACGAGAAGACATAAACCGAGAGAACCTTACTAACACGTCGATCCACAGATTTTCAAAAGACAGACCCCGATTCACAGATACCCTCGACGTAATAAAGTTCCTTTGCAAAGATCTCTGGATGCTGGTTTTCCGAAAGCAAATCGATAATCTGAAGACGAATCATAGGGTACGCTGCCCCCATCCTCTAAATTTCTGATTTCAGAAAAGGAGTAAAATGTTGATTGTCGAAACGAAATGCTGATCATGAGAACGTAGGGAGTCTATGTATTAACAGATAACTCCTTCCGCCCATTCGCAAAGATGAGTACAGAAGCCGGTGGACAGGCTGTGGTTAGGGCTCAACCTGTAAGTTATTCCTCTTTACCTCCCTCTGCAACAACGCTATCCTTTGACACGCGGCTACGAAATTCATACTAGTCCGCCGTCTCTGAAATATCACTTCCCTTCACCAGACCATCCAGTATCATCCCCATCCTGTCCCTACCAAAAGCTTCGAATCCCATCCTTCAGGATATCCAACTAACACACTCTCAAGTTCCTCTGGTTCCCCTGCGGCATCATCCGCGGCGCCCTCGCAAGTATGGGAATTAATGCCACAGTCCAGGCCGAAACCTCCGAACTCCCCAGCGCAACCTTCCAAATAAAATCCATCGTCGTCGCCGCGAAGCCTTGAGCCGAGAACCTTGATCTACTAATTCCTGGAAAAGCTTGAGAGTCCGCAAGCCCGTTCTGCCCTTCTTTGGACTCATAGATTCAAGGCCCATTTTCAAATCTTCCCGTTTTGTAGATCCGGGGGTTTTTTCCTTCTCAAGGTCGTCTTGGTCGTCTTGACAACCGAATCTCGGAAACTCTTTTTGGACTGGGATCGAATTTTGACCTGAGAGAGTTCCGAATGTCCATTTGGAAGGGAGAATTGGATCTTAGTTGGCCTTGGTTGTTCAGGAATGTATACAATAAAGAAGTAAGTATGGCACGACGTCCTGAGAAGACATCACGGGAGTTGTCACGGGAAAGTATGATGCACAACCAGGATTAAAGAAAGAAGTGGAGAAATCAGGCTTACGCCATTTCCTGTCGGAGAAATGGGAGAAAATAGAGTAATGGGGTGAGGCAAGAACCCCTCAATTAAAAAGTGGAATTGAGGGGTCATCGCATAAGTCTGGAGTAAGACGCAAGGCGCCATCTGGGAATCCAAAGGTGTGGCGGAACAAAAGTTTGATTATCGAGTGGAATGGTATCATCATGATTGAGCCAACTATTTCGGCGGCATAGGGATAGACGGCGTTCAGAGGAGTTCTGGTACCAAAATAACATTTCAATTCACGAAGGTGGTGCCAGTTTTTCCTGGAAATGTCATTGTAATGATGTTCATTTAATTCTTCTTATCATACCCCCCTCTCTACCCCCAAATGCTTCCCTCGCATTTCCCCTAATGCATCATCTATTCATTCAGTTCGTCTATCCACCGAAATGCATGAATGAAAAACGAGCCAGAGAGCAGTCAACCAGCCGATTTATTCATACTTTCAAAGATATGTTCAGGCTTTTCAGAGCCTACCTAAATGCGCCAACGATCAGTCACCCAGTTCAACAAACCATCCGAGGAAATGGAAAATCCAATCCCAAACAGGAAGGAGGAGTACATCGTTTTTAGAATTTGTGGCAGATTCTCGATGAGAATGGGAGACGAAAAGTCATGAATTTTCTGATATTTCTTCTAGACAACAGAAGGCGAGAGAAAAAGAAACAATTGGGAGAAATGGGGACACTACTTTTGTGGTGGGTTGTGTGCAAAGGTAACGCCCTTGGAAATGTTGCCACTTAGTCCCTCAAGACAGGCCTTAAGAAGCTTCTTCTCAGCGTCATTAATGTTGGTGAGAGGGTTCTGGGCCTTCTCGGCACCAGTTGTCTGCGAATAGTGTCAGTACAAGAACCACGAGCGGGGGGAGTAAAACCTACACCAAGCTCTACAGGAACCGAGAAGAACTCGAGACCAGTCTCCTTTGCAATCTCATCACCACCTGGAACACCCTTGAGGTGGATGAATGTTGGGGTGACAATTCCCTTCTCTCCGGAAAGAGCCTTGAGAACAGCTTCGGCAAATCTAACTTGTCATTAGTAAGGAGCATGACACAGGCTTCTTCTCAACATACCGGAAACCAGCATATGCCATAGAAAGGGTAGCAGATCCAGCACCATCCTTTGCCTTGACAACCTCATCACCACCGAATTGAACACGGTTAACCAAAGCGTCAAGCTTGTCAGCAGGAATGGTAACTGAAGGCTTGGCTTGGCTGAAGAGAGGAACAATAGTCTCTCCGGAGTGGCCTCCAATAACTGGGATGGTCAAGTCTTGGGGGTTGGTTGTGCCGACAATCTCAGCAACAAAAGTCTCTGCTCGGACAACATCGAGCGTGGTAACACCGAAGAGACGCTTCGCATCAAAGACTCCCTTTGCCTTGAGCACTTCAGCAGCAATTGGGACAGTCGAGTTGACGGGGTTGGAGATGATGAGGATATAGGCTTTTGGTGCAACTTCGGCAATGACCTCGATGATGCCCTTGACGATGCCGGCGTTGATGTTGAATAGATCATCTCTGGTCATTCCTGGCTTGCCTGTAGTGCTGCATTAGAATCGTTTCAATGGTTTGCCGGGGACTTGTTACATACGGGGAATTCCAGCAGGAATAACAACAATATCTGCGTCTTTGAAAGCGAGCTTGGCTCCATCGTCCTTGGGGAGGTAGCCGGTGATTTTCTGCAGCCAACATCAGCCCGTATGCCCATGCTAACGACCATGTATACGTACTGCTGGGGAGGAGATGTGCGAGAGGTCGGCGGCGACACCTGGGGTGTTGACCACATCATACAAAGCAAGCTCGGAGATAAGTGGGGAGGTCTTGAGAAGGAGGGACAATGGCTGTTGAGGAAACTGTTAGCTGCAATCCCAATAGGAAACGTCGCAGACTGGAGGGAACTTACTTGTCCAATTCCTCCAGAAGCACCAGCGACGACTATTAAGGTCAGTACCAGCTCTTCCTTGCTGCAAACACTCAAATTGCAACTCACCGGCCTTGATTCCCATGTTTGCGGTTTCGGTGAGCGATAAACTTTCTGTAACACAAGCGTCAATATATACCCCGCATTGAGCTGTGATCGATCGAGAGCTCAAGAGGAGGGTGATGGCATCGTACCTGAGTTGGGTGAGGGTTGAATGTGCTAGAGAGGGAGTTGAAGTTAGACAGGTTTTGTTGTGGAAGAGGAATGGGTGTTGAAAAAGAAAAGGGCGGTGGTGGTTAGGTTGAGTCCAGTAGTCTTCTGACTGCATGTGGTGCCCAGGCAAGGGAAACTCTTGGGGGACACCCGTGGACCTCTGGAGGGGTAGAATGGGTGGGGAGAATCCTAGCGACCCAATCATGTCAACTGCAATAGAGGGGAAGACGCGACCTGGATGATTTACCGTCTGAGTATGTCTCGTACCTACTTTTCTGCGACAAGAAGCAATTCTGGATTTCTTGGTATTGGACTTTGCACAACGGGAAACTGTTGTTTTTTTTATGTTGGATTCGAAGCCAGAGAAGAAAACAACAGGGCGGGGCTTCTCGGGGATCGAATTGACAACCTCCCGTCGGAAGGACGAGATATTAACCAAAGAGCTTCCAACCCTCAGCCTCACAGCTATTGGTATTCACGTGCCGAAAGTTGAAATAAGACGTAATTCGGCATGGGAAATGCTTTGTCAGATACGATTGGATTTGAGGTGCTCAGTTTCCGTCTATAGAGCTAATGACACCCCGACTGCAAATCACATCCTTCAGATCCGACTCGACCAAAAGGAGCTGCATATCTTATCCCGTAGGATCATGTTCATTGATCCATTGCCTCAGAACTCCGTAAATTTGAGCTCTATTCGTGACTAGCAAAACCCATTTCCTTTCCCTTCATAAACCCACAATTTACTCGTCCTTCTCCGCTGCGGCCTTCTTTGCCTTTGCTCCTCGAACTTTTGACTCTGGTGCGGCCTTCTTTGGTACTTGGGATTGACGGATGGCGGAAGCGCGGGCAACGGCATCAGCACGGAGATCAGATCGGTATCCGGATTTGGCGATGTTGCTGGCGATGGTCTTGTAGGTCCTGTAATGAGGCAGATTAGATGCGGTCCTGAACGAATATTCCTTCCCCATAGGCTACCTACTTTCTGGTTGACTTGTTTCCGCCGAGGGGAGTCTTGTGGATGGAGCTTCCTGGCTTTTGTGTGGACTTGACCTTCTTGGTGAGTAAAGTAACACCCTTCTTGTCTCCCTTCTCCTCAACGACAGCAACGGCCTAATCCTCGTCAGTTTCCTTCCTTTGCAGCCTTTATATGGATGATCGAGTCGTTCGTACCTTGTCGTTCAAGAAACCGGCATTCTGTGAATGACATATTAGCCCTTGTATTTAGTTTCCTTTGCGATTCGAGAGACGTACCTTGCGGGAGTGGATGTTCTTGAGGTTGAAAGGGTCGCGGGAGAATCGGACACCTCCAGATTGTGCGCGCTGCACGAGGAAGGAGTTCTGGCTACCTGCGTATCCAAAATATGATCAGCGTCCGTCGCCTGTCGAGTATATCTTCAATTCCATCTCCCAGACTCGCCCGTCTTCCATTCTGAGCCCAGATCGTCCTAAGAAAAACAGCACCTACGGGTAACCTCCCAGATTAAGTCCGCGGACACTTGCTCGGAGTGGTGTGACATTTTGGCGGTGTTGTGTTGACGAAATGGTAACTTTTTTGAAGCTCGAGATATCAACCTCAAATCTTCAAATTGTTGTGTGCGCCGGGCTCTCTCGCTATGCAACCAATCAGAGGCGGAGTTATTATGGAGCTGAGTTTAGTGGAGTTATCAGGAAGAAAGTGAGACCGCTCCGGCTGGAAGTTTAAAGCGGCGCCCTCCCGGAGAAGCGGTATCTCATAAAAAAGCGGTCGTACAATGTAAACATACGGCTTTACAAGTACCGACTTATTCAACATGTTGTCTAACTTTGTGAGATAGTTGAAGTTGACTTTTGCAGCTATGTAATCGAGTAAGTCAAGAGTCCTAAATTGTTTCAATTCTCTTGGATAATTGAGTTGGATTACCGTAGTAGGACTATTTACACCAATCCACCCTCTCTGTCCACAAGAAAACTTGATAGAAGACTGATATTTTGCTGATACTTTTCTTCTACTTACTGGGTAAACTTAGGTAGATATAGATTCTGGCTGAAGCTATCATATTGGAATTAAATGAGGAGGAGTTGTATTTATCTTCTCAAACCCAGAAACGGGGGTCGACAGTCCACTCTCCGCTGCCCTGGCCGTTCACGTCACAGCCTCACTCCGCTCCGCTGGGGCTGAAATCAAAGGCCACCACGGCATCGACGGCATGATCCCCCTTCAGTGCATTAAACACCACTTCCATGACACAAGTTTGCATTTGCATTGCTTCGTCACTTTCGTATCAGACGCCAAGTCCATAGTCCACATTCCATAGTCACCCATACCAGGTATCCACGTTGCTTCAAGTACGAGTACGCACGAACCCGCTGAGGGACTGAGTTTCCCTCCTGAGACCGAGCTCCTCCCCAACAGTGGACTGACGAACCCTCCCCATCAACCGCCAGCCTCCCGTACAAAATGGGCTACCTCCTCTACTCAACCGTCTTTGCCTTTCTCATCCTCTCAACGGGTTAGCATTCCTTCATAAACAACACCCTCACCCTTCTTCACCCCCTCTCTCCTCTATATACTCATCTCACATGTCTTCAGCCGCCTACATCACCCGCTCCAGGTGGATATCAAACATGCCTTCTATCCCCGGCACCTCCTTCCTTTACGCCCGTCTCCCAACCACCTTCGCTGGTGATATAGAGTCAGGCTTCTCCTCCGCCGCCTTCGACCTTTCAGGGAACGTAGCATCCGGAGATTCTCGAGCTGGGTTAGACGATTCAAGCAAGAGGGAGATACAGAAGATTATGAAGAACCGACGAGTGAACTTCGACGAGGCACGAAGGATACACACCGAAGGACGATTCGCAAAGAACAATATCGGTCCTGATGGACTACCGAGGGATCCCAAATTCGTTAGCTTCTCATAAGCTACCCACAACGGTAACGGAGTTCTGGTTCTGGTTTTGATTTATAGCGAACGGGCTGGCATGCTCGTGGGGATCATATTTGGGAATCGGTTGATGGGAGTGATATCTACGAATGGTGCGATGCAATAGGGGCCATACAACGGTTACCTTCTCTCGAAAGGCTCTCTATAACGCCTTCAGAATCAAATAGTCTCGTTTTCCGGCACCTCCGGAAAATCATACGAATACTCTAGCACCACCAACAAATCTATACACTCTATCCGGGATACACTCCATCACCCGCCCACACACACAAAAACACACAATCGTTACATTGTATTTTTTAATTCAGTTTGGTTGGCGAAGGAGTTACGGACACCCAAAGGAATGGGATTTTGCTTTTCTTTCCTGCTTCGCGATGACCATTTCCTTTCGTCACCAAGGGATTATATATGGTGCAGGGTATTGGGAGGAACAAATGCTCACATACAGCCTTGTAGTTTAAGGAACTTTTAGGTTCCTATCTAAAGGTACATTCAAAAATGTTACGTTCCAATAGATGACATTGGACGAGAAACGGAATCAATTAAAATGTTCAGAACCAATAGTTCATTTCTCCCATTCCCTTGTCCTCTTGTGTAATTCTGGTACTTTTCCTCCTCCTATCCTCAATTTGAAGTCGGAACGTTAGGAAATACCCTTAATTCTTAATTCCGATCTTTAGAACCTATTCGAACTTCACATCCGACCCAGAGTTGGGAAACCAGGAGACAAACAAAATTCCACAACTACTTCATCACTTTCTTGCCTCCCGCATTATATCTCATCTCCAAACTTCCAATTCGTATCCCCCCAAACCTATATCCGTCATAAACATCAATAACATCAAAACCTTCATCTCAAAACATCTCAATAATTCTTTTCATTTCAGCACTACTCAAATTTGCCACACCGTTTTCTTTCATCTGATCTTTCCCCTTCTTCCCTCCCTTCTTCTCTCTTCTTCTTTCCTTCTTCCTTGACCCTTCTCTTCTTCTCTAATCCATACTTCCCTTCTCCAGTCCATGACCTGAATCTCTACTTTACTTGCTTTGCAAATTAAAAAAAATTACTAGGTAAAGACCCTACCCCGCATGAATGATCCAAGGATGTGAAACTCTGCTTGAGTGATGAGGTGAGGATCCAAGCTTTTGGACCCCCTTTTTTTTCTCTCCCCTCTTTTCTTTTGAGGTGGAGAGGTACGTACCTAGTGGCGAGCTTTTTTTCTGCTTATTGAGGAAGGGTATCATGTATGAGGATGCGTGGATAAGAATTTTGTGCTTGGATAGAAAGGGAGGAATAGTGGAGGGAGAGGAATACTCGCACTCATGTGTTGGTCTGTGTGCTGGAGTATTTGTTAGGTTAATGGGGGAGGATGTGTTGGTTTGTTGTCTAGGTTGGTCCCTGGTAATTGGGTTGTGATGATGTGGTGGTCTTTTTGGGGGTTCGTGTTGGGTTATGTGGATTGGCTTTTGTACGAGTACGAAGTACGCGTTGAGGATGTTTTGAATTGAGAAGTGGTTGGCGGGATAGAAGGGGTTTGTGATGTCTGGGATGGATGGTGATGGTGGGAGGACGGTGAGGCAATATTACCTTTCGACTTCTTGAGGGATGCTTATTTTTCTTGGGATTTGAGGTTAGGAGATGGAGGGTTGATGGATGGTGATTTTTTGTGGGTTTCCGATTACGGGTATGGGAATGGGTGGTTTGAGCATTGAAGTGGGTGATGATGATAGGGGACGCGTTGAGGTGAGTTTTGGGTTTGCGGTATGGAATTTTTGTTTTCTTGGGGGGTTCTGTTGTAAAAAGGATGGAGATCTTATAATATCAGTGTCGCAAGGCCTCTAGCGAGTGATTCTATTGCTTTGATTCGTCAAATCGCCCTGGTCTGTAGTGGGCCAGCGATCATTTATGCCCAAGACATTAGAGGTCGAAGGTTCCAACCTCTGTATTTCTTAGTCGAATAAGTGACACGGCGGCTCTTTTCGACGATGTAAGTGGTAGAGATGAGATGAATTACGCGAGTTGTGGTCTTGACGCTTGGGGAAACGCGTCTTGGTTGTTTTAGCTTGGGCGGGTTGTTTCTTGGAACTTGTCTGGTCTATTGCTTGGAAGGGTAGGAACGTTTGGTGCATCTTGGCTCTTCCGATGATGTAAGTGGCAAGAAGAGATATGTTTCTTGGTAAAGATTTGCGTTACCCGTACAAACATTTTTTAGCTTGATAGTTGCTTCGAATTTCATCCCAAGCGACAGAGTTCAAAATCACGGGGTTTTTATAAAGGCTACTTGAACTTCTAGGAATAGAAGTTTGCTCCTCTTTAAGGAACGATGTTCTTGATTGAGGTTAGAAGGATCAAGTGCTCGTCTATCTGTTCTTCTATTTCTCAGAATTTCCAAGGAGCTGGCGTTTCTTGTTTAGCCATAAATGACCGCAATTCGACT
The DNA here is from genome assembly GCA_001399465.1 of Hymenoscyphus scutula. Classification (NCBI taxonomy): domain Eukaryota; kingdom Fungi; phylum Ascomycota; class Leotiomycetes; order Helotiales; family Helotiaceae; genus Hymenoscyphus; species Hymenoscyphus scutula. Next base: position 144,720 of record LKTO01000009.1, read on the forward strand.
GGTTTACTGGCAAATCTTTCAAGATGGGAATTATTGTCTAATACCTGTACCATCTTGGAAAGGTGGCAATCGCTGTAGAAAGTTCCTTTGTAGCTAACTGACGCAATAATTGGTCGATGGGATCTGGGAATCTCTGGATGGCGTCGAAGATAGGAAGTATGGACATGACTGGAGCTAAGCCAATGACCTTCTTTGGTTGAAATTTTTCGGCAGCTTCATTGGCAAATCTGATTTTTTGTTTTTCTGAACCCTTGCCTATAGAAATTTCTGTTGTTTTGTTGAGAGTGGGGGACCTGGAAAGTCCTCGTGGTTGGTGAGTGATATCAATGAGTGGAAAGGTATGTCGATATGTGCTTGAATGTTGAAATGTAACCAATTTTTCACTTGTAAAAAAAACTGGCTACGATGTTTCCAAAAGTGGCGATCCACCATGAAAAGAGTTCTACGCCCTTTTTATTATTATTACATAATCCACTCCTCCTTACAAAACCTACTCACCATAAGCATGGTAATAGTTGTGCTTGGGTTTTTGGTTCTTGAAGGCTCTATACACATGATTATTTCTTTTGGTCCTAAATGCCTCGCTTAATCCAACGTACGTTTTCGCAGGAAATTTCGTTGGGGGAAAAAGATGTGCACTTCTATGGGAAGAAGTTTTGGTCAGCTTATTTCATAATATCTGCACTCTGTCAATTAGCCATTTCCACTGTCATCCAATAAGAATATTTATTAGTAGTTAGCGTAGTGTTTCGACCCGATTTCAAGTTGAAACATGAACTTGCGGGTAAGGCAGCGGCACGGAAAGGGACCCTATTTCGAAACATAGCTTTTATTCGTATGGTCCCTTTCGGGGCTGGGGAACTAAGAACACAAAAGCTCTCCTTTGCCGAAGCAGTACCAATAAATTCCACACACGACGAGCAAAACATCAACCTGGATATGTCAACCACGCAGTAAACAACAGATCTCCGAAATACACCCCCACCTAATCTCCGCAGCGTTAGCTTTCTTTGTCCATCCCTATTTCAATTTGCTTCTGAGTTCCGCAAGTTGGTCTTCTCCATATGTTATGAACCACTTGGGAATTTCAGCATCCAAGAATTTCCAACCCCTCGGTGGATTTGAGCTCACGATATCTGAATAGCGGTGGTAATCGGCAAGTTCCTTCTTGTCGATATCGAATGGGCGTTCATCTTTATTGGGTTTCGAGAATTGATCGTGGGTCAACTGATTCAATCGGTCGGCTTGGGCAAACCAGAAATTGCCTTTGGAGAAGCAACTGTATGTATATTTGTGTTTCAAAACGCAAGAAGTGAAAGCTCTTGAGTCGATCCTATATCTGTCACCATAGCTAAAGTAAACCCCGAAGAACGAGTAATCGAAAATAGAAGCCGGGGACCCCTGCAAGACATTTTCGGTGTCAAGGGGTATCTTCCAAGATTTCGAATCGTTGACTCTTCTTGGCACATGTAGTTGGAGTGACCGAAAGGTTGTGTTATCCCAAAAGTAATCGTATTGAGTTGCCCAGCCCCGGCGTCTATATTTTTGAAGTTGAAGTTCGTAATGGTTGCTCTTCTTCTTCAGCATCACGGTCATCTTCTTCGTCAAGGTAAGATCAGGGAACACACAATACGCAGCGTCCCAAGAGATGAAATTGACCACAGCGGTTGTGTAGAAGTGTCTTAGTATTGCGGCAACAGGCAATGTTGTGGTACCCAGGATTTGTACCTTCAGCGAGCCACCGTTTCCGTCTGCACGAGTGAATGTTTCAAACTGAATTAATATTAGTATAGGTTTGGTATCTCAAGTTAAAAATATCTTACAGTATGTATGGGGGGTAATTCCTTTATGAGATCATCTTCGAAATAGAGGTTCGGTTTGGTCGTCTGCGGTGAGTATCCTTCAGCGGCGAGGAATGTCCCGAGGGCCTTGATTCCCGCCCTACTGTCAACATAAATGTCAAGGTCTGAGTCCTCCCAAAATGACCTATCGAATAGTTGAAGAGCCGTACTGCCCGAGATCAACGCGTCGTGTTTAGCCATGACCGAACGAAGTCCATTTGGGTCACCCACAAATCGCGTGAGGAGACGGTTGATGCTGAACGCCGACTTGAACAGCACCTCAAATGAACTGGACAGGCGTTTCGTCGTTCGTTGAAGGATGATGAGCTCTCGTGGCTCGAGGTGTTTGCAAACCACCTCTAGGATGGGATATATGCAAAGGATACCGATGAGGTCGATGGTCTCAGGTCGTCGCGGTGAGACTGTGGGGTGCAACACCTTGCGCTTTTTAGGTAGTAGCTCCATGCTGGCAGCAGTGTTTGCTGTACTGCTGCGATTGCTTAGAATGAAGAAAACACTGCTTTAACGGTAGGTATTCGAGGTCGGCAGGCCAAGGTGGATGGGGTGTCGACGGTGAAAGGAATTTTATTCTCGTTTGGTTTGTGGCCAAGGGTTGGTACATGCTTAATATATATTCACTATCAACTACACTACTGTTCAGCCTTCTTAGCTTAACTATTTTAACAGAGTGTGTTTCTACAATGGAAACACAGTTTTCAACTTACCCACATAATAAAGTGTCCGCCCGTCTTCTTAGATCTTCAGACTTTATTTTTTTTTAGCGAGAATATATATTTTGCACCAAAACAAACGATTCCCACAAAATTCTGTGATGAAGCTCGCATATGACAACCTTAACACAAGGATCTACTGTATACAAAGTATTCTTCTGCACTCTGTGAGATTAAAGGAAAAGTGGCAAGATGACAATGCTCTGAAACCTACAACGCCTGATCATCTCGGTAACTTCTGTTCGAAATCGAGGGTGTAGCCATAATCAAAAGAGCCTTGGAGCGATTTGAACATTGATATTCTGTGTTGATTGAAGTCAGGAACCGAGATTTTGTCAGTCTGGCATAAAAAGGGGGTGGGGATTGTATTTTGTGAAGGTGTTAGGATCTTCGATATCGAGAAGTCACAAGTGTTCTAAACATGAAACACAATTTCGGATATACTAGAGAGTACTGGTCTAAAGTTGACTGCTATGTTCTATGGCCCCACTAAATTTCTTCGCCAGGAAAAGATTGTTGATCAAAACCCTTCTCAAGAACACTTCTCCCTTTTCACTCTGCTGAGCTTCCTCCAGCAATGGGAACCGTATCGACAATTTGCATCGCTGCCAATGCTGTCTCGGCAGAGAAGACATCAGCTGGATTGTGGCCAACACTCATTACATCCCCTGGGTTGAGGATGGGCGGCTGGAGAATCTCCGCCTCTAGTCTTCTTTTCTCTTTCAAGTAGTCTTCATACCACTCAGGGATTTTATCATCATAGAACGTCCATCCTACCGGTACCCTCCCTAATATCAGATGGATATTAGTCGCAGAGGTGATGGCTCGACCATCAGCTTCAGTGGGGTCTGGTCTTTCGTCCACCGGAAGCTTCGAGAGCTCTGCCTGTGTCAAATCGTACAATCTCCCAGCGATAGAAGCCCAAAAATCTTCGGGTGGGTCTTCTGAGATCATGTCAGGATAATTGCCAACCCAAACAGGTGTCTGCTGGTTGCATGCGTAATTACGCTTCAAAACACAACTAGCGAGTATATTGACTCGTGGGGCGTAGTGGGAAGGTGTTCGATTAGGTGGTTGGCCTCTTGCCGGTATTTTGCACAGTCCAAATGTCGAATAGTCAATGACGGACGCAGGAACACCAGGCTCAACGCCGGTCATATCCAACGAGATTTTCCAAGAGTATGAATCTCCCACATGCCTATGATTGTCTTTTGTTGTCTCTGATGAGATCAAGGAACCAATTGACTTTTCGTCATCGTTTTCAACTGTCTCCACGAACTGCCATCCCCGTTGTGTATACTTGGTGACGATCTGAGTATGCTCGGCAAGCAATGGTTCGGGTGTCCCTGGGTTGAAATTGTTCATGTAGTATGACTTATTTTTGATAAATGTCAAATCGGGGAAAATCGAGTAGGCCGCTTTCCAGGTGATAACATTGAGTACAGCAGTATGCGAAAAGGTGCTGATAATGCAGCGCAATGGATTTTGGTCGGTGTAGACAAGCTGGATCTTCCGCGGCTCTTCCTGTCCCTTTACCTCACGAGTGTATGTTTCGACCTGTTTCGTGGTAAGTAACTACATTTGCTTGAGTTTAGACAAAAGTAGGATTTGGATTACCCGGTAGACATGATGGAACATATTTACATAGGGGTCGACGTCATTTGGTTGCCTCTGCTTCGTGTATCTCTCATGCGCTTGGAGGTAGAAACCCAAACTGTTGAGCTCATCGTTCTCTTCTTCATCGCTTACTCCTTCAATCCAAAGGTCGAGATCTGCATCCGGCCACATGGTTCTTGCGAAGAACTGTAGTGCGAAGCTTCCTGAAATGATCGCTCCGTGTCGTGACATTTGTGATCTAAATCCAACAGGATCTTTCACAAATCGGCGAAGGCGGTGGTTAATATTCCAGTGTGCTTTAAAGAGAGTCTTGAAATATTCAGCAAGCTGTTTTGTGGTACGTTGTAGGGCCAAGATATCTTGCGGGTCCAAATGCGCACAAATATTGTCGAAGACCGGATAGAGCATGAATATATCTTTCCAGGATTCCTCAGACATGGTAGTCTGTGGGATAGCCATCGTATAATTCGATGTGATGAGATTCAATTTGGTTTTCTTAGAATCTGAATTCATGTGGTCCCCGTCCGGTTTCTTGAAGTAGTTGATGACAAGGATGTTGACGCTAAGATAGGCGACAGTCCACTGGTTAAGCGGCGAGTTTGCTGGAGCCTGCTGGAAGCTGGATTTTGTTTCATGTGATCATGTTTCAAGTTCTTGGTTTGGGAATTGTAAGGTTGTGACCAGCCTGATGACCCCAAAGTGGAAAAAAGGGGGTTGCTCCACTTCCGGCATTTGGCGAGAATTCTACGCCACACGAATAACTTTTTATACTGACGAAAATTGAACTGCTGCATGTCTATTGCAGTCCTCTCGCTAGTATAAGAGCCATATATAAATTTCACAAGAAAACGTCTTCAACTTTGAGAGTCATATTTGAACGCACACTTTGTTGTTTTACAATAAATCACAGAGAGTCAGAGTCGGCAGGGAGGGGTTGAATATTCAATACTCAGAGAAAAAAAAGCACCAGAAACACCACTCTTTCAAGTCTCCTCCCTTCCAAGTGAAATTATCGCCATTTCTCGAGAATATCGCAAAATCCCACCAAAGCATAGTACACACACCAATACAAGCACGTATTTATTCAGACAACGTCAATGCGAGAAACCAATTCAGTTGCGGGTCTTGACCTTCCTGTCTGTGTGCTCCAGTGGAAGTCAAATTCTGGGACCGGACCCTAGAGGCATAATGACTGGTTTGTCGTAAGGGTTCGTTTTGGTCATGTTTTTTTCGTTCTTTTTTGTTCGCTTCTGAGGAATTGTGCTTGTGATTCGTCGATGACCTCCAATCTTCGTAATAGCCCTCGTTGCCAATGTCCGCTTGCCCGCATTGCAAACCCCTTTTCATTCATTCGCTTCTCCAATTCATACCCAACAAAAACGGATTGTTTGATTGACTTCTCTATCACAAGCTTTTGCACCACTTCATTCCTGAGGAATTGCAAATTCTTTCCTTGCCCGAGCACGACGAAGTGTCTAATTTCCTCCTCAACTTTGGTGTGTATGCCAAGTTTAGTTTCGCCTGCATTAATTGTGCATCGCCCCCGTGGGTCTGTAAATAATAGGTTAAATGGGATCTGATGTATGAGTTTGCAAGGATGTGATCCTATCTTCTTAAGACTTTAGTTATATCTTGTAGTAGGAGATGTGCTATCTAGCTGCCGGCTGCTCGTTGACGCCATTTCTAGACATGGGCAATCAAATATAGCTGTCCTAAACTAAAAGCTTAAGAGTCGCTTCTTTAAGAAAGATCAGGAGTTACTAGAGATATTTAAGAGCAAAAATATATATCGACTTATAGGGATGGACTGCAGCTTCTATAGTAAACTCTTCAAGTCTGAGGAAACTGACGTGTCTGTCGATTTCTAAGTCGATATTAAGAAGCGTTCTAGACAATTGTTCTCGTAAATAGCCAGTAGAACGTTTGCGACGTAAGTTTCTTTCTGAAACGATTGTGTCGCCGTCCCAAATAGGCTCGTACAAATATACTTGAACGGGGATGGTGATAAACTTTACTATTTACTTCCTTTCACCGAACGTCTTTAAGGGCATTTCTTTTAGAAATCTCATTCTCGACACACTCTTCATACATCGCGTCAGCGCTGGACGGTACCTCTACATGCTCTCTATCCCCTGGTGATCCCTTAATGAGCACTCTAAGAAATGCACGACGACTCTGGATATCTGAAAACCCATTTTCGTACACTATTTGCATGTTCACCAATACACTCTTCATAAAAAGTATTTTACTGTAGAGGCACATCTCAGCCGGAGTTTGAGTTCTAGCAGAACTGATAAGATCCGCCCTGCACAGAAAGTTACAATTTCTAGAGAATCCTGAAGCCACTTTGAAATAAATTAAGGTTAATTACTTCCCTTTCTTGTGGGTTGGGGGACGGGAATACGTCGATGTATTAATAGAATATTTACATTTGGTTTTTATTAGTTGTAAAGTATCTTGATAGAGTAAAGTTGCCCTGTCTAAAGTTCTGAATGCAAATGTGTAAGACGTTTGAAAAAGGAAGAGGAATATTTTGTATCCTAGGGCGATAGGTTTTGAGTCACCGGAAGGTTGGGCAATCACTTTTGTATTGAAGCTACCCACTCGCCAAGTCAGCGCACTATAGAAAAGGGGTTTCCGAACACAATCGGGGGAAATTTTTACCTATCATGGATGCACCTTCACTTGGGTTGTGTTGGATTGTTCCAGTCGAAGCAAAGTGTTCAAACATTGGGTTTGGGGACACAAGAAGGGTTATCGGTAGAGGGTCGATTTTGTGCCTCAATCCTCCAGTAAGCAATCTTACCTTTGCGTTCACCTAGGAGGTAAACCGTATAATCAGACAATCTGTAAATACTGCGCTTTTGGCGTCTTCAGACTAAGGTTGAAACAGGAAGCACCCGAGGAGTATTATGTCCATCAATTTTACGATCATCTCCACGGATCTACGCTGGTGTCTTCCCGTTAGCGATGCCTGTGTCCCCGCTCTTCCTAATTGTTGGTGTAGAAATTGTTGCTCTGAACGACCTGAAAGATCTCGAGAACGTTTCCTGATGCAGTCCATGGGAGGTCCCATCAGCCGAATGGGTGTAGAAGACTCGTTCCTTCGTATACACGGAAGCAGCGGTAGCGTTCCATGCCCTCAAATACCCCCCAGAATTGTGCCAAAAGAAGGGTTCAAATACGAATTTTAAGTTTCAATTCTGTTATTCTTAAATCGAATGGCGGGATGTGTCAAAGATAAGAAGTACAGTACTTTGGTTTATGTGGGGTTCAGTTACCGTACCGTACTCCTCGCTAGGTAAGACATATTGGGGAATTATTTTAATTACACAAAAAAAAGTAGGACCATTGAAATTATTCTTCTGGGGAACTAGCATAATGAAGCTAAATTGTTACAGAAGAGTTGAAAAATGAGGCTGCCGGGTTTTTGGTCACCACGAGGAGTCCCTCAATAATCGGAATTGATTATTTGGGCCTTAATTCGCATAAAGTTATACGCTACACACCACATTTCCAGCATTTCCACCACTACTCTACTACGGCATAACACTACAGTCGCAAACAGAAACTACAGTCAGTAAGTCGTACACACTAAAGACTCAACTTACATTCTATACACACTTACGGATAACCTAATTCAATTGTAACTTATCTAAACCACAACGCTTTTTTAATTTTTTAATTTTTTAATTTTAAAAGTATCCTATACTATAGAATCTAAGATGGCATTATATACATTTAAAAATAAAAATGGGTGTTGCGTTAAAAAGTTACCTATACACCCTCACAGAGTTATGACTACACTGTTAGTTAGAGTATTTAAGCAAGACTTGCCGTAGACAGCCCCACTGCCTGGACCAATTAGACCCCCCGCATCACTTTATGCGACTTGAGGCCCAAATAATCGATTCCCAATAATCGCACCAAAACCATGTTGCTCAAATTACGATTAACCTTAATGTTATACGAAATACGGTAAAAGTAATAGGGAATTAGGAAATACGATTGAGTCACGTGTCAACGTGACCTAAAATTAAAAGCGCCTGTTTCACAGCATCAACCAGTTCTAATCTCCACCCAAACTTCGAATGAGAATGTTTTGTCCCGGAATCCATGCCTTCCCACCCTTCGCACCATTCCCATTTTAATTACTTGCTTTTGTGTAGGCAGGAAGGTCACATCCAAAGATATGGTATCATGATGATCCTGCTGCAATTGCCCTCTTGCTAGGCGGGCTGAGCCAGTAAAAATGCGGCGAACCATGGTCACTTGGTGGTGCCAGCGAGTTTCTTGGTGGGAAACGAACCCTTCTCCGGACCCGACAACTTGGATTGCTACGCTCTGACTCCAGCAACTACTGTTCCATGGCAATCTCCGCTCATTTGATAGGTGTCTATAAGTTTGTTCTCTACTTAGGGCTAGGGGGCATGGGTGCGATAAGCGCATCTGCCTTGAACTTCCGGCCTCCGCGGCGTATGCAGCGAATAATCGAGCTTCTTATGGTCACACCGACCTGTATGTGGGCTAAAGTTCAGGAAAATGAACATTTTTCGCTGGCCATTTGCTTGATTTTGTGCATAGCGGTATTGGTCAACGCCATGTCATGTACCGTACCTCGCTTCAGTACCGGTACTCCTTTCCCAAGACTCCTCCCTTATCGCTACAGTATACTTGTAGTACAAGAAAATTGCCGTTACACCACAATTCAGCAAGATGCCGACTCCCGACGTGTATATGAGGACACCGACACACACATCCTTAACCCGTGATCGGCAGGTTCATCTTGGTGTGTGGAAGAACGTGACGCTATCACTGGGCTCGCTACAGCTGGGTAAATATCTATTGCGTCTCAGCGCTTAGCATGCTTCTCGACGAGCCAATGGCCATCACCCGCAATAATGGCGACATTCGCCGCCGGCCACCAGGTGGGAGGGAAGGGACTCAGCCCAGGGACAACATTACCTGGAGATGCACCTGCAGGAACTGGACTGCCACCGCCATCTCCCTTGTCTCCTCAACTGTCCAAAGGCCATCCACCTAAAGTGTGCTTTTTCTACCCCCAATACCAACAAACGACTCCCGTGGTTCTCCTTTCCCTCTACCCACACATGGCCACGCCTTTTCAAAGCCCTTTGGCCTTCCCAATAAGGTGGCTACTGACTGGCTCAACCAACCTTTATCAGGAGTATCTGGCCATGGGCGACTCGCATCTGTGGCCGCTGATCACTGCACTGCGACCGCATTTTACCATGGGAACTTGCCAGCAGCATCCTCTTTACACGTTAGGTTGCCCACCCGAGACTCTGGTTTGAAGCGACAAACCAGCCTGTTGGCTTTGGTTGGGGGTACGTGAGTGGTGGAGAGGAGAGTAAAAAACGGAGTCCCTGCAAGAAATCTCATTGAACCGAGCACACCCTCAAGAATTCCAACATACAACCTTGACTCCCCTTCCCTACCTTTCCCAGCCGAGGACAGCCTTGGGACTGCAGCCTCTGAGCCTTTCCATCTCCTGTCGTATATGAATTGCGTAGCCCCCAAAAATGCCGTGGCTTTTCTATTTACATGTTGTATCCTCACGACGGATCTTCGAAATTGTAGCCATGACGACATCTTTCATCGTGATCTCCATCTGATTTATCTTTTACTTCCAGTATTTGGTTCAAAGACGCTTTTTTGCACGACTTCAAAATACTTCGCGGCCGAGGCTGTGATGGTAAACCACCCAATGATCCAGCAATACTATCCGAACTTTGTCAGAAAATCACAACCGAACCATCACGATGATCAAGTTATCTCCAAGCTACATCTTTCCCATCATTTTGTTGGGAACCAATGTCTTAGGACTGAAGGTTACTCAGGGCTCGCCTTGTGCTCAAATATGCCTCCAGGGCACAGACGTTTCCGACCCTACCTTTTCGAGTACATTAGGGGATGAAATAGCATGCCAGGACAAAACTTTCGATGGCAACCCGGTCGGCCAAAAGTTCAAATCATGCTTGACGTGCTTGCAAAATAGCACGGTCTCCGGCAATGGAGGAAATGATCTCAAGTGGTTCATGTGTAAGTCTTCAACGTGGTAAGTGGTGTCTTTGGCTGACAGAACTGCACTTAGACAACATGCGTTTTGCACTAGGCACATGCTTATTTGCATTTCGAAATAATACCGACGCTGTTTCCACGCCGTGTTCAACCTCAAGCGCGTGTGGTCCTCTTCAGGGGGCCCTCGAACATGCAAATTTAGATCCCGACGAAAATCCTTACACCTTCTGTAATGCAGATAGCAATTCCATGATGGGCAGTACTCTCCCAAAATGTGAGCAATGCTTGCAGGGTGGTGGGACTGAAGTATATCTCTCAAATTGTAAGTTAATCCTCCATCCCTGTCTCACCCAATGCATCACTAAAAGGTTGTGTAATAGTCCTCCGGGCGTTGAAAGGAGGTTGTACAGAACGCCCAAATCCCGGGACTATACTTGGTCTCGACAGCACTGTTTTTACAACCAAACCAGTAAACGCAACATTTCCAGGAGACAATCCAATGGTTGCGAAATCTAACCCAAAAAAGGCGTTATCCACAGGCACCATAGTTGGAATTGCAGTTGGGCTTAGTGCCCTACTCATCGCCGCCCTTGTCACCTCTTTTCTTTGCTGTCGCAGTCGCCTCAAGTTGAAAAGATTAAGAGGTCTCAATTCAGGTTTTGATTCACGATTCGGAGCACCTAACATAACTTCGCCCAATTCGGGAGCTTATGGCAATCCTTATTCGACCAGTCCTCCCATCAATGCTGCTCCAATACCACCTTTCGTAGGCTCGCATACTCCATCACGCTCAAGGGAACTGAACGAGACTAAGGACGAAGAGCACTGGCAAAACAGACCCGAGTATGGACAGCAGATTCAATTGCCACTTTACTCCCCTCCTTCGAAAATACCGACCCACCAGGCTTATATTCCTACATCACCTACCGGAAGTCATTCCACGCAGTTCTCGATTTCTCCTAATCCATCCGCTCAATCGAGTCCTCAGTACCCTTCACATTTGATGTCTGCTCATGGCCAGCCAAAAGCGCGTGCAACACCTCTCGTCTCACCACGCAGTCGCATAACTCCTAGGAACTCACTTGGCCATCCTCCTCAACTGTTAACTCAAGGAACTTCAAGAAACATCACAAGTCCAAGCACCGGACAAACCCCAAGATATGATTTTGAGCTTGCTGAGCGAGAAAGAAGGGAGAGGGAAGCTCGTGGGGAGGTAATTGCACCTATCGAGAAGAGAGGAAAACGCGGGAAAAAGAAAAATCAGAGCCCGGACGGAAGTGATGATATGAACAATAATTTATGGTAATGAAGCGCACGAAAAGACGAGAGAATATACCCAGGGGTGTTTGATATATGGGAATGGGGTGTCAGTTTTGAAGGAATTTTATTTTTTTGGAGTTTCATTGTTTCAATCAAGCAGATTGTGGGGTGGGTTATAGTTACAAGGCGTATGGATGGATGGTTTATGGATTATATCTGGTAGAGGATCAAATTGGGATACAAGGGCGTTTTAAGTACTCTTATCTCTTTTCATACCGAGTTTAACTTCATTTTTTTACGTGGTTCTCAATATACAGTATCGTGACTTCAACCATCATTCAAGTTTCTTGCATCCACACCGGATCTGATCACAGCCTTCCGAGTCCAAAAAAGCCCGATGTTTATCTCAATGGTTACGTCTCCCCACCATTCCTGCGCCCCAGCCATCCGATATTACTTGCAGCTACCAGGCTCATACGATAGGCGGAGACTTTCCATTTTCATTTACGAGACGCCACCAACACAGTTTCCTGTACGAGATCATCTGCAATTCAGAGGACAGGCTGAGACTTTACGAATTCAAGTGTTGATGGCGGCTGTGATAAGAAATCGGTGACCCGGGTTTTGCGAGTCGATTGGGAAGCTGTGGAATCGCGAAAGCGGGGGGACATGGCATGAAAGGAGCTGGAGATTGTGTATGTTGGTGGTGGCGTGGGCGTAATGGTCTTGGTTCTTTTACTGTGCCGTCGTACCGTCTTTTTCCCTCCTCGTGACGAATGCGCTTCGAGAGGGTGGTTACACCAAATTTTAACACCATCTGATTTGTTGGGAGTGGGATGCTTCCCATCTTGAAGGGATAGGCTGACGGCATTTGCATACAACCTACATGAGAGTTTAGTGTTGCGGCCTTTCCCCACGTATTTTTTTGGGGAAATCCACAGCCTCTTGATAGCCAGTATGGTGATGTTGGTGGTGGTGTTGGTGTTTCATGGGAATCCTACATATCGGTACAGTTCAGAGGATGCAGATCATCAACTTGTTTTGTTGTTTTGTTTCTTGGCCGTTGTATTCATCCAGGCGCCGATGATCGCTTCCATATCGCTAACATCAGAGGGGCCTCCCTCCTTGGGCGCCCACTGAGCTGGCTACCTAGTGACAACTCGCTCACCGACGAGCTGAAAGAGAACGGAAGAGAAATTATGTTCCCATGCACATCATCTTTCTAGTCACTTTCTACCACCGATCATCAGTTCCGGTAATTCCGGTACTTGTTGATTTTTCCTGGTTTCTCACTCTCATTTGTCCAGCGGAAAACACATCATCAAATGGCTCGCTTCCTCAGGTTAAGGCTGCGGAAAATCTACCAGGTCTGACTGCATAGTTTGCTTACCTTGCCTACTTAAAATTTCTCTAACGGACGGTGCGAATCGCACGTGCGGATTTCTATAATATCGTCGAGTTTTTATCCTTTTACCAGGTATTGCATCACTAAATGCTTGCTTGTACTATATCGCGAAGTGATAAATAAATGCCGAACAGTACATTTTTCGCTTACACATACTGATTTGGATATAGCAGCAGAGTTGGAGGGTTTATGAGCCGTCATTTGATTGCAATATATGTTCTGCAGCTTGATTTACTTGATGGTAGGTTTTGTCATCGAGGGCTTAATGTCTTGCAGTTCTGAATAATGGTCCAGCGGTTAGCGATATTTATAAACGAGAGCCTCCTTTTTGGGGGCGATACGTTCTTATTTTTGGTGGAGATGGGTAAGACAGAATTGAACAGCTCATTGGAAGTTACAGTGGGTGGCCAAAAGTATTGGACCATGGTCCGTGCAGAACCACTTTATTCAACCAACCAACACTCACCATATGACTTTTAAAAGATATTATTGGCCATCGAGCACTGATCATGGTCCAATACTTTTGGCCACCCACTGTATTGGTTGAAATGGCGGTACAAGGGTATGTCAGATTCTTATCTGTTTAGGTATAATTATGGAAACTGTAACTCGGTCACTGCATATTGTTGAGCACAAACGCAAGAAGGGAACATGTTTCTCAAAATAATGGACGCAGAAGTGTTAGTGCCTGCTGGGATTTTTCTTCTGCTCGGATGAGACTAAGGTGTATCAAGGTTTGAATAAGGCGGTAATCAGATACTCCTGTTTGGCGGGTTCCATGTTCCACGTATGATCAAAGATCCAATCTTTCAACGTAATCAGTACTTTATTCATAATCTGAAAGCAGGATACTAACTTTGCAGTGTCAAGCTCATGGTGGTTCTTGAGATTCGCTTCACCTTGTTGTTTGGATAGGAAGTTAATCGATTCATCGTGGAAGTCGAGGAAGGCTCGAAGTAATTCGGGAATATAGTGATTAATTATTGGGGTTGCTACCTCAATTGCTTGTATACCTTCCTTAGTTATGTGGTTATTCACTCCCCGGGAGTCCAGCAAAGTTCGGGTCATCAATAGAGCCTCACTAAACGAACACTTTTGCGTCTTTGGTGTGAAAGAGATACTTGAATTTTCATGGATTGGAAGAAAAGAGCCAAAGGCTTAGAGTGACTCAACAAACTTAGCGAGGGACAAACTGTACACTACTTCGTCTCTCTTTTCAACTTTAATGATAGAAGGAACTATGCCATGGGTACTAAAGTAGTTCGAATTTTCCCCAAGCTCATTCCTAGTGCCGCCACAAGCTAGTTTCCGGGTGCATACTTTTATGAGATTATCAAAAACATCACCAAATTCATTTCCATGCTGGAAAATTATAGCTTATTAACACATGAAGTGAGAAAAAACACGGGAAGTTTTTGGTATCGGATCTTGTTATACTCTTCTCTGAGTCAAATCACTCCGTCTTGGGGACCACTGAATTACCTATGAGAATAGAGGGAAGAGCCAAGTTGCCCCTTAAACCTGTTACCAATTGAGATATAGCAAACTACTGGTTTATCTAATTAGTCCTGGAACTGAGATATTTTTCAGTTTCAATTTGTTGAGAGTAGCTAGCAATGCTAAATTAAGGAGCCCAGAACTCTTTCCCAGAAAATTCTCAACGCATCACCATACACACACTTCTCAAATATAAAACCAAGAAGCAAGCTGCAACCACGAAGTTGAGATATTATGAAAGCGGGACGGGACGATTCGCACAGCAATGCAAGGACCCGGAGTTCCTTCCCCCTTTGCTTGAGCGCCATCGATAAACTCCATATCTTCCATAAATCAAGTAATCACCTCGTCCAAATACGTAGTTCAACGGAAAGAGTGTGTTTCTTATCGTGCACATGGATTCAACAGCATGTACTCCGTACTAGGTACGTACAAAGTATACTGTAGAGGGGGTAACACAGCATGTGTAGCACCAGCATCATGGTTTGGCACGAGGATCTACCTGGATGCGCAGAGAGATGCAAGATGCAAGATTGTTAACCGTCGGGAGACTGTTTTGGCGAGTCGTAACGAGAAGCGATTTAGAAATTGCTTTGATTGCTTCCAGCATCTTGTTTTAGTTCAGTCGCTCAATTTCGAGTAAGATTGATGCTTTTTAGGTAGCTAAAAATCCCTACGGCACAGAGAGCAGTATCCTCTTCAGCATGACCACACCCCTCACTAGCAACCTCAGAACTCCAATTCCACCAGTCCTATTCACAATCCTCAACCCTCAACCACCCCAAAGAAACAAAAAGCACTAAACCTGCACCGTCATAAGCTTACAAACAATATCCCTACGGCTCTCCTCAAAACCTATACGACCCTCCTTGGTGCCAACCTCCCCTTCAGACATCCTAGAACCGACGTAACATCAACCCCAATTTACCCTGTACCGAAGCCCCAAGCCTGGAACGAACCAGACACACTCCCAGTCCAGCACACACACCTCTACCCAAACTCACCCACCTCAAACCATGGAGTTTACACCAGTAATACTCGTAAACCCTACACCCACACCTTAAACATGCAAAGCATCGGACAAATCCTCACACTGCTTACCCACCTCTACAAAGTGAAGAAGTGTCTCGGCATTTTCGAAGCTATCCTAATGGTACAGTACTTTACGGGAAGAAAACTCATGTCGCGCGTGGGAAATGCGTGATCAATGAGGCTCTAGGGTCTTGGGGGCGGTGATGCCATGATGGTGGGGATTGGGGTTCTATTCTGAGAGATGCGGGAGTGAAGATATTTTTGGGTTTGGAATCTGGACGTCAGTTGTTGAATTGCTGTGTCGATTCTGCTTTTTCGCGCGATAGAATGGACTACTTTGGCTCGAGAAAATGGGGGGCAGCGAGGAGACAGGATAGCTGGAACAAAAGATGGAAATTTCTTTGTAAATCTAATCATACAATTACTCCCAACCCAGCCTGCCACCCACCAGCCCCCCTATTTTACCCCTCTTCGCACCGAGATCAGTATCTAATTAAGTCGTAAAAATAAAGGAATGGTCGTGAGATGCTAAAGATAAAATGAAAACAAAGAGATGAGAGCCTTCATCGTCGGGGGTATCCTGAATCAACCAAAATGAAAAACAAAGCACACCCAACATTCCCATATGTTGTTAATATGTGGCTCCCGGTAGTCTAACCATGCCAGGCAAACCATGTCCGATACACACGGTTCTCTCTCTTCCATGAAAAAGTAGAGAACCAAAAACTGATTATGACCCCGCTAAAAAGCTCTAAAGGAAATGCAAATATGTAACTGCATCACGACGCCGGTGAGTAGATGTGAGATGAACCTTCGAGGAACCAAGGTATTCAGAAGCGTCTCGGATCTTCTGGAGACGGAGGTACAGGCTGGCCTCTACCATTTCCAGGATGAAGTAGAACAGGAGCGACGTTTTGCATCTCGATCCTGTCGCCATCCGGTTCCCTCTCAACTCTCTCATTATTCCTACTCGGAGTCTTCCCCAACCCCACACTCCCTTTTCGATCCGGAGACCAAGTCCCCATGGCCATTTGTTGTTCTGGTGAAATAGGACTCGAATAATGACTGGAATAAGGACTGAAATATGCCTTCTCCCCCACAGCACTCAACGGACTTTGTTCCTCTCTATCCGCAGGTGCCCAAGGTCTGGAATTGACTAACGGTCTTGTACTAGCCGGCGAATCGAAGAATCCTCCTGCACTCGAACTTCCATCTTGCATTGGTGTATCGCCCGCTCCACTCCCGCCATGAACCTCTGCTTGCTCGAAATTATGCTGTGTTCTCCAGTCTGCGTAACCGCTTTCTCGTTGTCTCGCGGCGAGAATACGACGCCGGCGACGACGGCCATTCCAGATGATGCAGAAACCTGTGATGGCTAGTAAAACCACCAGAGCTCCCACTGCGATGCCGACTTTTGCTCCGATGGTAAGACCTCCCATTGGGGAGAATGTTCCTCCGCTGTCATGTTTTGGGGTGGTAATATTCAGTTTTACATTTGAGAACACGTTTCCTTGCACCGAGATGGTTTGACCTGAGGGTGGTTGCTGTTGGCAGGCTGCATCAAGCGCAGTTGCGACTGTAGGTCTTGTTAGGTGTTTTGATAGTGTTCAAGTTCAAGTCAAAGACTTACAGTTATTGAGGAAAAATTTCCCTTGTTGTTGTTTCAAACAGTTGGTGCAAGACAAAACATCGTTAGGATGGTAGTGTGTACAATATCCATATTGCAAAGAAGAAGGGCTAAGTGAGTCGAACTCGAAGCCACTTTCAACTAACTTGCAAGAGAAACTGAGGGAGTTTAGCTACGCCAATTCGAACTAGCTTTTCAAACATACCTCGTTGTACATGGTGTACTATCGGTATGAGTGTTATTTGGATAGCCAAATAAGCACCAACTCACTGCATATCTCATGTTGTCTGCATAACCGATCAGCGATTGAACTGGAATTGTTGGGACAGAAATACTTACATATGCCCCATTGCAAATCGGTTTGTTTGGTTTGCGGGTCCACATATTTGGATTGTAATTGACAGGAAACGCAGGACTGAAATACTGAACCTGGCGTTGAAGTATATTTGGCATCTAAACACTCAATATCGCTTCCAGTCGTACTACTCAAAACATTGCCGCACTGTATTGCACAAGGCGAGTTCCCGAGAGCTTGAATGGCACTAACTGTAGTCGCGAAAGTCGTGATGATAGCAAGCGTCGGTGCCACCAGAGATGAAGGCCGCATCTTGAAGGGCCGACCCGTAGGTATCCGAAGCTACTGATGAACGATGGTGGATAGTTGAAAGTTTAAGCTTAGAATGGGAGAGAGGGGGGTTGGTGCTAGTGCTGGTGCTGGTGCTGGTGCTGGTGATGGTGATGGTGTAGTATGTATCACAGAGAGGAACCTTGGCCGGCAAGATTCTATACTCAAGAAATCGGTCTTCGACTCAGTCTGCTGTCTTGGATATCAAGACTTTCAATAATGACAATTGGGGCAACTCCACTGTTTAATGTGATGCGTGTGGGCACTTATCGTCTCTCCACTGTTCTCCGCATGCCCGCTTGGCAGAAACGACAGACGGGAGGCAGGGAGAGAGGACAGCCGAGGGAAACACAGGGTTCTTTGGACAAGGTGCATTGTGTGATGCGAGGTACCCTGCCACATGCAGAAAGAGGCTTTTGAAGTACGAGTAAGGATGGCAGCATGTGTGAACACTGTGAAGGCACTGAAAGTGTGTAGTGGGCGAGACCAACATTAAGGAACGAACTGCAGGAGAAGTCTTTGCGGGGGTGACTGATTGGTGTTTTCAAGGGGGGATATACGGTGTTGGTGCAGGGTAGGGGGTTGGCCATCACCGCGCCATCGAGATGTGACAATGAGCCCCCTCGACCAAAGGCAACCTGTTAAATGTCCGACCTGGACCCCAAGGCATCACTTTATTGATCTCACACACACTCTGATATCCACTCGCCTACAGCTACGGGGCATATTCCACTGAGCAGTGAGCCTATGGCCGAGTTGGAGTGGCCCGTCGGCATTTCCCTTGAGAGATCATCTGTTATTGGGGGCCCTTTGATTGCTCTTGGGTGGTGGGTGGTGGCAGTGGTGGCATTTAAATCGGGTAATGACCGCCCAATTCGGCAGTTCGCTTGGCTTTGAAGGGAAATGTGATGGCAACTCAGCACCAGTCAAATCGTCGGTGTCGATCAACATTACTTGGTAGCAAGATAAACAATGCAACTAAGAAGTCAACGATCTGGTGTTCGGATGGAGGCCTTTTCTCGATTCCAAACCCATACGCGATTGCCGAGTCTTCCCCCACTTCGAAGCGAGCGAGACCAAGAACCGAGTTGAAGTCTTTTCAGCGGTAACGAAATCTGGTGTCGTGCATTTCCTTGAGGTTTTCCAATTTCCTCACAGTTCACTCTCACCACCGTGCCCCAACTCTTCTTCGCCCTCATTGGCACGGTTCGGCCCGGAGGAAGATGGTTCCCCACTGCAGCGACAACCACTCCCCATCGAGACACCTCAACGGAAAATGATTTCTCTTTCTGGCTGCCTCTTTCTCTTCTCAACTATCTTGTCAGCATCTGACAAAGACGCGCATCAGACGTTTGAAAAACCACCAACGGCCCTAATCCTTTTTTCCGCTTAACGTCTTCTCAAAGGGTAACACCGCATCCCAAAACCCACGATTGCCGGGTCTCTAGATAATTAGTGGGTGGGGGCAAACCTCTCCTCATTGGCACCGCCTTCTCTCATGGGAGAAGTCCGCTGGCCGTTGACGAGAGGCGTGGGTGATTCAGGTTAGCGCTTGGGACAGAACATTTGCAGGACACCAAGGAAAAAACAGGGAGAACAAGCTGTTTTTGATTGTGGCTGCTTCTAGATTCCTAGTATCATATTAAAGACCCTATACAGTACCTTCCTATTCATCCTTTCAAAATTCCGCTGCACCGGTAAATCTTGACCTGTATTTGATTTTTTCTTCCCCGCAAGATATTGACAGTCGCCTGAAATTCTCGTCTCCTCTGGGTGATGGACTCGGAAGGATATAGCGAGCATATCAACCGGAAAAGCCGGAGCCATAAAACAGTTACGGAAAGATGTTGAGGGTTCGGTTCAGGATTCTTTTCTTCGGTTGACCTGGTTGGCTGTACCATTGAACTTGGCGGGGAAGACAAAATCATCGGACAAATAATGCGGCGTGCACAAAAAACCTCGTCTCTTCAAGACAATCTTTCAAGCAACACCACAGAACAGCGCATAAATGTGCCGAGTAATCACCACACATCTAAGCGATTAAAGACACATCCCCCGTTCTTTGCCAATGCAAGCACGTTACGAGCCCAACGAACAAACTCCCGGGCTTCTTTTTGGGGTCTAAAGCGCTAAAATCAATTTCCTCTACCCCACCCCTTTCCTCGTACCTGAGACTAGAGAGGAGAATAAAATTGGGCTAGGAGCATGCAAGAATCACACTGTCGCAGGCGGTAGACGTATCGAGTTTTTTTCAATTAATTGTATGTATGTGTGTGTATCCATCTGCAAGGTGATGTGAGGTCATTGAGGGGTTGGCAAGCGCTTGAGTGGAAGAGGGGGATACACAACGGGGTCAACAGTTTCCTAAAGAGGCTTGGAATGGGTCGCCTTTTGGGCCAGAAAGCGCTTATCTCAGGAGAAGTGAGGATTTTGGGATGCTGGATATTCCCCGCATCATGTAGACTTGTGGCGTTGTTAAATTTGAGATTGAGTTTTTGATGTTGTGCGATTCCCCCTCGAGGGCTTTGAGGGCATGGGGTTGGGCGCTTACCCGAGGTGTCGGGTCCCGTAAGGCTTCTTGAAATGCTTGATATGCTGTTGCATTTTCTCAAGAAAGGGCGAGACTTTACGTAGTTGGAACTTTGAAATGGAATTTGGCGATGGATTGAGGGATGGAAGGGTTGTAGATGTGACGTTTAAGCGCTTGGCTGAATCTCGTGGTTATATTCTTCTTGCTAGTTTTATTGAGGGCATTGCTGTTTCTGGTTTCTGGTTTTGTTGCTTCGGTTGGATTGTCAATTGCGCTGTATGATCGCCGTGGGTTATCATCTCCACATCTCAAATTGGGGAATAAAGTCGTAGGGGTTACGCGCCCATGAGGTCGCTTCCAAACTTGTTCGAAGTCTGTGGGAAACTTTTCCCAGATGGTTTCACAGTGAGATATCACAAACTCCGAGCGTCAAGTATATAATCACCTTGAGCGACAGCTCGATGACAACTTTAACATTCAGAGTCTCTTGGAATGTGACAAACATCGATGTTTCTTGCCGAGAGCGTCTAACTACTGACACGTTCTCCCATGACGACCTAATATTGAAGCTGCTGTGGATCATCATTCACAACAAGTAGCTTCCCTCTTTTCTCCCCTCATGTTAAACCTTCTCAGTTATCACAAAAGACTCCTTGTCTCACAGAATCACAGACTTTCATGAACTAGGAGGGGACAGCTTTAAGACTATTTGAGAGTTTTCAGTATTGAAAGTCTTATATTTGTATCCTATTCGTCAAGTGATTCCAGGTCTTTAGCTTCAACTTCAATAGATTCCTGGGGCACTTGATCGCTGAGCGTGCGAGTTTATCCTGAACCCCCCGCTTTATTACCTCCTTCTGATTGTTCATGGACCTTACCAAGCTTCACGCGGCAAAAAGTTTGTCATATTAAAATCATGTACTCATGAGGTTATGGTACTGAGATTACCAAAGGGACTACTCACATGCTTATGAATTTTGATATGAAGAGAGTTCTTCAAAACAGAATAACTCACCGCCTCTCGTTTCGTCTCAGAACACTGTGGTAGGACTGATTCGTTTTTGAAACTCTCTCCATGTAACATAAACATATTTGTTCAAAAATAGTAAGATTAACGGAAAATGAGTTCAGCTTTGATGTCCATAAGACTGTTGAGGAAACCGTAACATTTGAATTGCATAGCAGTCCAAGGTAGTCCGTACCGTCATCAGAAATCTATATGATCATATGAGGTCTCTTCTTCGAATCAGATAACAAGAACCTTGGTCCTTCGTATATTTGTTAGCCGAAAATAATATTTATGATTTGAATGGCTGCTTATTCGTCGGCTCAAATTAACTAACTAAAATCTCCGAATCCACTTCAGGTGAAACTTCGCTCGCAAATTGTGACCTAGGATCTGATATCACTTGTACTTGTAAAATTCTTGTTTGGATGGTCGATCTCAAATAGAAGCTTGACGTTGATTAAACACCTATCTCAAAATGACGTGTCCGTGGTTCAGTCTCACCTCGCTTCAGTTAAAGCATATCCAGTTTCTCGGAATCTTGTTCTCGATATTCCAATCAAAGAATAAAAGACAAATGATTGACCCAAATTGCTCTAAATGGATTGGGCTAATGACCTTTTTAAGACTTAACGAGCTGGGAAGATGATCGAAGCAGGGAGGCAAGAGACAGGTACGAGCCTGCTATTTACTGCCACCGTTTTCGACCTCTGAGGGCGGGATAAAATCACAGACCCGTACTTGGAACACGTAGGTTTTGTTCAAGCTTGATGGCCAATTACAGTTATGAATGAGGACAGAAATTCTGATCTCAAAGGTATTTCTTGTGTAAAGTATTGTATGTGGAAGGTTTCAAATTATGCCAGGCCAATCCCAAGAAATTCACAGGCATTCAAAGGGGGATTGAAGTATAAAAGCTAAAATATGGCATTGAATCTTTTGATAGAAAATTCTAAACTAAACGAGTGACTATATCTAAAAGACACTTGAACCAGATCAGTTAAGATCTACCTCATAACTTCCTTTCCCAAACAAATAACCAAAAAACGCCTTCCTCTGCTGCTGCTTCTGGTATTTCGCACCAACGTTCAACGGGATAGGACCAAGGAAAAAAACAGCTTCAAGCTTATAACATATGTACACCAAGAATCGAAGATACAGCTTTGTGGGAGAGAATCTATTCTTTCGAAGCAGTGCGGGTGGCGATCTGGAAGGTAGTTGGTGGGGCGCCTTCGAATCCGAATGGAGCTCCAGTTGGGGCTGGTCGTCCTGGTGGCATGAGGCCTGATGGCTTGCCTCCGAATGGCTTAGATCCTGATGGGGCCGGTCTACCTGGAAGTTTACTGGCAGCAAGGAGAGTTGGGCGGGCGCCGCTTGGGAGAAAAGTCAAGGCTGGAATTGGGATGGTGACAGCTTCGGCGTTGAATCTGCCAAGAGCACCAAATTCTTGTGCTGGAAGAGCGCCAGTTGGGATAGGTCCACTAGACATGCGTTAGTTATTGTAAATTTTGTGGCCATTGCTCTTCGTCTTATTGTGCGCTGAAATTGCGGACAAGTCTGGCCATTGATTGAAAGACTTAGAACAATGTAGAAACTTGGTTTCTAATTCCCCTAAACCTCTTGAGGAATGGTTTCAAATGTCCCAAACTGTTTCGCATAATGAAGCGGTTGACCGATGACCAGCTCGCTTAAAGGGGAGGGGTTTCAAAATTTACTTACCCTAGCTTAACACCGCTCTTCTTGGCTCCACCAGATGGACGAGAACCCGATGGTCGACCAGCTCCTGATTTGTGCTCCCCGCCGGCGCCGCTAATTATTTGTTAGTCTCGAAAATTTTGTGTGTAGAAGATGGAAAATACTTACGGTAGCTTTGACCCGCTTGGGAAGGCACCAGAAAATTCGACTTCTCTTGCAACCTTAGCAGCTTTTGTCGCCTTTGCACCTTTTTCTCCCAGGATACCGGACGGAAGAGCCACTCCCCCTGATTTTTGAGCACGTCCAAGGCCTCCTGTTGGCTTTGCCACCCCCGGAGCCTTGAAGGCTCCCGTGCCACCACAGCTCGCAGATGAAGCAGCAGCTGAGGAGCCGACGAGGGCAGCAATGATGAAAGGTGTGAATCTCATGATGAAGTTGGTTGAGTTTGAGGAAGTTGATGAAGTTGTTGAAGCTGATGAAACAAAGTGTATGAAAGAAGCACTGCTGTTGAAAGAAGGAAAAAAATGCTGAAGAAGATCTCTGTCTAAGAAAGAATGTTTGATACTGAAAATGAAGAAAGAAGGAGATGGTGAACTGTGAGGATGCCGATATACAGAAGGAAAGCAGAGTATACTTATACATCAGAAGCACTATAGTTTCTTGCGATATTGTGCATGTTGTTCGGACGAGGCTTGGAAGCTGGATATTTCTTGGCCGTCGTCTCTTCCGATGAAGGTTATTCTCCACTGTCAAAGTTTCAAAGTCGATTTCCCCGCCGTCGACAGCGAATCTGGTCGACAGAATCCATCTTTTCCAGCCTTGTGGCAATCATTGTGGCGTCGGTTATGCGTAAGAGCCCCATTCGTCCCAATTTATCCTTCAACAAGGCGATGCCAACTCCACAGGAGCTCTTTGGTGGACATTGCTCAAACCAGAAATCATCCAATGTGGCTGCTGCGGTCCCATGAGAAACGAAACAAAACCGCGTAGTCGCAGATCTACGGAGTACGCGACAAGTTGATGTGCTTGCCAAGACCAAGCATGATTTCGAACCTTCTTCCAAGACTCGTTCGATGGTGTCAAGGCTTAAATATGGGTCTAGATTCTAAATCGGTTGATTTCTTGAAGCTTCTTCAATCTTTCTCCCACCGGCTGCGATGATGATCTGATATCGGAAAACTGTCGTCATGGTTTCCATGAGGGGTTTCACACTGCAGATCCTCAGAACCACATAGATGACAGCAAAGACTCTAAATCTGCTGTATTGAGTAGATTACCAATATGTATGATCATCTACATGCCAGTAAGTTGGTTTGTGTAATGAATTATAGGAAATAGGTTGGGTACATTTGCAGCTAGTCAGACTTGAGACATGGATTCCCCAACATGGGATTCACGTGACCACCCGGACTCTTTCTGGTCCTTGTACTCCTTATTCAAGCATTTCATTTATAAATAGATCTCGAACGTTTGGGGCCGTCAACTACCGGGATCAACAAAGACGACTCCGACTCCTTCACGATGAACCAACCCTGGCATTTCCAAGTCTACTTAATTGAACAAAGTTCAGCAAAGAGAAAATCTTGAAACTGTTTGCATCGAATACATAAGATCTCTCCATCAGCCACTCAGTCCTGTTTAATTCGGAATTCTCTTGTTTGGCTTGGGACTACTAGCATCTCTATCTCCGTCTTAACTTCACTACTAGTTTCTCTAGATTCCCTTCAACACGTTCCTTGGGCCTGCTGCAACAATTCTTCGTTCTATTTCTATAGTTAACATTATCGAAGTTGAAAAAGTCAATATATCTTTCGTCATGACACCGTCAAGCATTCCCACTGTCTCAAGGCCAGATATCTCGCTCGTTTCAATCATGCGATCAACTCTACCGGCCTCCCTTTTATCCCATTTACCTCCTCTTCCACCAAATCAATCCCAAAGTGCTCCTTAATTGCTCGGACTCTCTCTTCTTCCGTCTTACAGCTCTATGGCAAGAAATTAGAAGCCGTCGGGCCCTAGCTGTGAGGAAGGGGGAATTTCACAAGTTTCACTTACTAATATAATTTCTGTTTTGCCACCATTATTCCTCTTCACGTCGCCATTTACCAACATGATCTTTCCGACGACCTTCCGAACCTTCGAATCTTCTTCCCCAACCTCCAAACTCTCTACTCCCTCCAACAGAAATTTCACGATAAGGACAGTTGACGTTTGGAAGTTTGGTAGTGTTGGGTAGGTGCTGGTATAGTGATTCATCACCTCAAAATCCGGAGGAAAAAATTCCAACTCTCCGAATTCGTAGAATGTGTTCCATGGCCTATCGACACTATTCCGATACTGATATATCCAGAATTTTTGGGGCTCAGAATCGACGGAGGTTGTGTATTGGCTGGAGAGGACTTGTCTTGCTGCTGGCGAATCTCGGTCTTCAGGCGAGACTGGTGCGTGGATGAGTCGAATTTGCTGGCTTCCAATGTTTGTGAAAATTGGAGGCTCTTCTGGGGAAGGTGTGAGAGGTAGAGGAAGTACTTGTCCATCGCCACCGAAAGCGACTATTAATGGGTGAGCTTGGACGTGGAACACGGGAAAACTAGAGGACTATACCGTCAAGGGAGTATTTCGAGCCATCGGGGAGTGTGACGATATTTACAATATGAACCCTAATCTACTTATGAGCTGCGGAAATATAAAACATCAGTAGACTTTGGAACCAACTTACCATCCAGTAAACTTCCCGCCTGGGACACCTCTATTTTCGATTTAGCATTTCGAGACCATACAGGGGGCAAAGAGACACTGCTTACCCTGCTCTAGGACGAATTCTCACACCTCTCATCTCAACCCTGAACCCCAAACTCCTCAATATGGAATTAAAGAAAATCGACCCTTCCATACAATATCCACCTCTCCCTCTCGCATTTCCCACGATTTTTTGAAATAGATCCTGGGGGTTCAAAGAAACCCTATAGGTCGTGGAATAATGCAACAGTAAATTTTCGTATGGAACTCTTGTAATTTGATGAGTATGCAATACTGTAAGATATTCGAGGTTAAGTTTTGGAGATGAATGGTGATGAAAGCGAGCGGGTAGAGAAACATAGTCCTCCCAAAGGGCGACTTGGTCGGGGGTGTAGCTTCGGTTTGCCATTTTGATAAAGTCGTGGTTTTCTCAAACAACCAAGTATTTTCTAAATCTGGGACAAAAAGCGACCGCGTAAGTTATGTTATGCTTTTCTTCCAGAGTCTCCCAATCCTTTCAGTCATTTTGGGAACCTGACTCACAAGATTTAATCGTTGAGAAATTGACGAGCGCCCTTCACAAAAGTGGGGGCAGCCGTGTACGAGGTGTTTGGGTAAATCCGAAAGCACCCGAGAACGAAGCACACAATTGACAGGCTGTGCTGAAATCTCTCTATGATTCGTATATGCCTTTAGCTATCTGAAAAGTCAAATAAAATAATTCCATTTGTATCAACTTGTGCCCGGTGCCCGTACAGCTCAGCCCCTCTAGGGTTGAAAAGCGAAGCAACATACTGGTCGGCACAATCACAACTCCATCAACTGTGATTTCTACGACATTTCAAGTCTTCAAAGACTTAGCAATAGAACTCAGACTTGCTATTTGTAAGTACGATCTCTCTGATTACTCTCTACTACTGTTGTATCCCTTGACGACATTGAATTTAGGTTAAATCACTGGAACGTATTGCGGAAGAGTACCCCTTCAAGAAGCGGTGACTGAAATACACTCTTGTTAATTCATCTTAAATTTACCTGAAAAAGAAAATGACTGGAATTTTAATTCCTGGGGAACTGCTCCATTGATTCTGCCAAACCCAGAGTAGTTGAAGTACACCTCAGTGGAAACTAAGTTGTCAGTACTTTCTCGCAGCTCCTCAGTCGTACATAAAAATCAAGAATCGTCAATTTGGAGAACGAATATAGCCTAAATGGTGTTTATTTCTATCCTGGACAAGACACGCTTTACTACCGGGACTGGGATGATTCAGCAGATACAGATTGATATCCCGTTCATGATGTTGTCAGCTTCCGCCCACGCAAAAAACAAATGTAGAGTCTCGCAGCAGCGGGGTCGCGCTTTTTTGTTGGGATTGTTGGTCGCTACTTTCCTAAATATTTTAAGATAATAGATAAGAACAACGTAATACAAATATCCCTGTTCTACACTGTACTCAGATTCAGCTCGATTTGAAAAGTTGAAAGGCATTTAATAGAATCCATATTTCCCACTCGCACGAAATAATCAAAGTTGAAGCTTATTTGTCTTTGGTATCAACTGCCTTCTAACATTATAGACTCTTCTAGTTGCGAGAGTCATGAATGGGCTCCTTCTAGTTTGTTGCACATCGAGAAAACCTCGCTGTAAGGATATTGTCTGTGCTATATCCCTATATGGTTTTCTCTCGTCACGAGAGTACCCACTTTTGGGTTTTTGTTACATGTCGCGAAATTAACCTGTCTGTGCCGAAAGGGGTTTAAGGATATTCCGAAGGATATTTGTTACTGCTTGGTATAACACGAGATTAGAGAAAGGACTGGTTATCTACAATTCTTAACCGAGACATGCTAGAACGATTGAATTAATGTTCTTTTACTGAAATGATGTGATTAGAGTATTATTCTGAGAAGTCCGAATATGTGATAATGTTGCTCAGTCTTAGGATGGGACCGCCAAAATTCCATTACAATTCATCACCCCCAAACCCTTCAATCCGAGTCTCCGGCACCGCAATGGTATTCTGATACATCTCATCAACCACCAAAACAGGCTCATACCCATCAACGGCCTTAACGTGTCTCCCATAATCTCCCAATTGCCCCTTGGAAGAATACCACTGTTCTGTCTCTCCCACCGAGCCCAAAGCCGGATCAATAGCCCCAGCAAATTGATAGTAAGTATTATTCCAGAAATAGATACAACTTCCATTCTGTCTCGTGGCCAGTAGTTTTGGAACTTGGGTATATGCTTGTTTTGTAAGGTATGGCAAGATTGACTTTGTGGAACTCAAAACTGAGCGGTCGAGAGTTGCTATTAGGGTGGAGTTTGTGGTTTGGAAATCTTGTGGGTTGATTAGATCTGAGGTGAAGGAGATTGGGTAGGAGAAGGTGTTGGAGATTAGAGTTCCATTTGAATATGAAGTGAAGGATGTCGTTCCTTGGGTGAGTTGTGAAACTGTTTTATTGGAGCCACCTGCCGTGAAGTTCTTGACGTTGTTGTAGGAGAGATTTTGAGAAAAGGTAAAATGTCGTGTTCCAGATGAGGTGGTAATTGATGATGAGTGGGAGAGCCTTCGACGTGCAGTCAGTTGGGACCAGAGACTGGTGTTTTTACCAGAGTCTGAAGTGATCTGGGGAGTAAAATGGAAGTCTGGCAGAGGTGTGTGTGATAAGATAGGCTAGAGAGAACGTCAGTTTAGTATATAGATGAAAGAGTGAGATTGTGGCTTGCAGTTCCAATCGTTTGATTTCCTTTCATATCGGTCCACACGAACACACTTCCAGAGACCCACCAATTGGAGCCGACAGTACCGAAAGTTTTCTTTGAATCGTAACCCACAACCTTGATTTCGAAAGAGTGCTCTTTCCCATCACACAAGATCCCAAGCCAAGGACTAATGTCGATTTCGAAACTCGGTAAATCATATGTATCGATACCCACGATTGGAACCCATAAACCGGGGGAGATTCCACCTGTAAAGATGATCGGGAATGGCCAGCTGACTCCAGCAACACTTCCATCGATGAGAAGCTGCACTTCTCGGAACGGACTGTACCCATAAAGATTTGTGTTATTGAAAGTATTCAGGTACTCCGTGAGGACATTTCTGAACCAAAATTCTTCGGCACCATTTCCACTTGCCAGAATACTGACAGCCGCCCTCTCAGCATTTCTTGGGAAAGTGATGGTGGTAGTCGAATTTCCATCTGGCAGAGAAATGACTGAGGTTTTGCTCTCACCAGAAGATTTAGAAGAGATTGGTAAAATCAAGTCTGCGGGCGCTAAGGTATCTCCATCATCAAAATACAGCGCAGTTATTGTAACATTGTACGATCCAGTAAAAACCGAGTCGTGAAGGTTGTCTAGACCCATGATAACCTTCTGCTCGGAGCGCAGAAGGGAATCAAAGACTGTGACATCTTTTTGGTAGTTCCAAAAGATGCCTGTTCTTACTGGCATAGCAGTGGTCATCCGCCAGACCTGTCAGATGTTTTTAGTATGATATTTTACTATGGTACAATGGAAGTTTAAATACCTCAATATCACCAAAAAATACAAGCCCGAGTCTATCATAATTTATTCCGGATGATGTGACTGAGAGATTGAAGATTGTAGTTGTGAATATACAATCCTTTGGCGGGGTATATTTTCCTTCAACCAAATCAGTCTCAACAATTAAAAGGGAATATTTCTTGCATATTTACCAACATATGGAGTTCCATAGCTAGCTGCAAACTCATGTTGAATAACAACTTGCTGGCAACTCGCCCCTTTATAACTAGCTCTCAAAGGTGCTTCTACTTGGAAAACATTCAGGGGCACCTCTACCACAGCCCTTTCTTGTATAGAGTTGTCCTTAGGAAATGCAAACGCAACACGCAACTGAAGGGCGAGAAACGCCAATTGGGGAAGCATTTTAGAAATGGTTGCAAGTGAGAAAAACTAGTGTGACAAGCAACAATCTCTTATAGGGAAATCGACTGGCCATGTTGGAGCCCTTATCAAGATCAGTACTGGCAGTCTGGGAGATCTGCTGTGCGGGGTATATTTCTTGGACGATTTGGAAGGTGGGTAAATGTTTGCCAAGGTAGTTATCGATGGAGCATGGAAAGCATCCAAGAACATATATAACAGTGAGACTGAAATCCAAAAAAACATGCTCGAAACCTGTTCAGTAAATAGAACAGTACTCGCACGACGATTTTGGAGCTGGAGTTGTCCCACATGGGTACTCACGTGAATATCACGTGGACCAAAAAAAAGAGCATCCACCTCACTGAGTATCAAGTGACAAGGGGGATGAACGTAGCGTCGCTCCGATTTCAATACCTGGTTAAAGTGTTGAGGGGGCAGCAATGCTTATTCCCATGGCTCCATCCCAATCAATCCCTTCAAACCCCATTTTTCAAGAATGACAAGCATATCGTTCCAATAGATTTACTACTACATTATCTACCGAACTGGAACAGCCTCCCCTTCTCTCTGCTAATAGCTATCCGGTCTCATTTGACGGATGTCGAACCTGCCTACAGCCACTGCATTTGAGACTCAAGAGGGGATTTGTAACGGAAAATGGCATTGGTATAATGGATATGAAGCCACCTCAAACCGAAATACTGCACACAGCACTCTCCGTTGCTGCTCTCGTGAGCAAACATTGCTCGTCATTTTTAAGCAATTACCAATTACTTGGGAATAACACCCTCAACAATATATTGCTTGTCCTTCTTGAAAGCCGAGACCGTCGCGTTCGTTAAATTTAAGGTATCCTTTACAACCTGAGCAGGTGTAAGTGCCAACCATTGTCCAACGGAAATATCTATTGAGGTCAATAATCTTTTTTGAATTGAGTGCAAAAGTTAGAAACTTACCAGAGAAATGATCGGCTTGTAGGACTTCTAGAAAAACCAAGTCCGTTGTCCCTGTGTTTTCGACGTAATGCGTCATTGACTTTGGAATATAACCAGTATCACCGGCGTTGTAATCAAAGGTTTGAGCTGCATTTGCGGCTGCGTAGATTCCGATTCTTCCCTTTCCGGCGATGAAGAAGTTCCATTCGTCACTTGTAGTATGCCAGTGTATTTCCCGAATGGCGCCCGGCTTAACTGTGACGAGTGCCGCTGAAAATTTGGCGGCGATTGGAAAGTTTGTGGGATCGACGATCTTTACACTTCCACCATCCAAGGAGAAGGTTGCATTTTGCTTTGAGAAATGGTAAGAGTAGGAGTTCTCTACAGGTACAATTCCAGCTGATCCGACAACATTTTGCTCTTGTATGTCAGTTGGAGCTTTGGTACCAGGGAAGATAAAAAGCTCTCCAGCTGGAATGTTGTCCCATGCGGAGAGAGGAACATGCAAAGTCTTTGACAGGATGTCTTTCTAAAACTGACTTAGCAAGAGTCTTGCAAATAAGATGGGATTGGCTTACCGGGTTGCGAACAAATACCTCTGAAGCCAAGAAGGTATTGTCTTCGGAGAAATCTCCATCGTCAAAAACAAGAAGAAACTCAACACCACCTTTGAGGCCCTGTAGTGAGTGCGGTACTCCTGGCGGGAAGAACCATACATCCCCCGCGCTCAAATCATCCACAAAGGTTTCTCCATTTTCGTTCATCGCTTGAATTCTCACACTTCCATTTAGAATGTAAGACCACTCGGCTGCCTTGTGCCAATGGAGCTCTCGGTATCCTCCCTCTTCTAATCTCATATCCACACCTGCCATTTCAGTAGCTGCGGGGATATTGTCAACATTTTGTTGTCTTGACCATCCTGCTCGGTTCAATCCTAATTTCGCATGACTCAAGCCGAGTGGCCACTGGAAGATTGTTAGTATCAAAGCAAAGATATTTGGGACTACCAACTAACCTGAGCATTCTGTACAGCTCCATGATCAGTACCAGGTGGCGCTAATCTGTCCGGATTCAATTTGCTATACTCGGGAGTTTGTGGTCCGGGATCAAGTCCGCCCTTTGACCCTCTGATGGGTTGTGGAAAATCGACATTGTCGAAATCAAGAGCTGCACCAATTGTTGCTGAATCTGTTTGGCCAGGCACTAGAGTGAAGGGTATGTTGTCGGTATCTTGGTTGATAACCCCATTTGCAGGATTGTAACCGAGAAGTGATGTGGCTGTTGGAGGAGAAGAAGTGCCAGTAGGTGCCGCAAGGACAAGACTGGCACTTGCAACGAGAAGACTTACAAGAGAAAGAGGTGCCATTGTTGTAAGTTTCGAAAAGAGGCTAGCTAACAAATATGTCGAAAAGAAATCAGCGAAGAGCGAATGAATCTCACAAATTTTTGGGGAATTTCAGGGAAAGGGAGCAGCTTTTTATATACACAATTCAAAATCCCTGATATCATTTCTGCCCGCCTACTTACTCGCTTAAAAGCAGTCCATAGATTGCATGATATTGAAGCTATCCTGCTCTGAAACACACCTACCCCTCACTTGTTCACAAATTCCCAACCTGCATCACCATTACTGGGGTTGCAGATTATTTGAGGCTTCTGATGTGACTAGTAACCAGGACTGGCCCCTGAAAAAGAGGGGTTCATTAATCATTGAGAGTATCCTTTCGGCAGTGTATTGCATCTCATTGGGCAACAGGGAGGCTAAATCGCTATAGAAGTTGGAAATCGTCCTTAAAATCGGGGTTACCGGAGAAGTTACTGATCATCGAGGAATACAACGTAGTAATACACCATCGCAATATAATCCTGAAAATGTTTAGAGCCCCTGCGTGGTACCTTCCCCCCCCCCCCTACTGTCTGTAATCGCACAGACATTCTCACAGCCAAACCACCCTTGTGCACTACATATTTCCCTACTAAAAATAAGCCTCTCTTTGTGCATCGCAGGGTGATATCGCAAATATACCCGGTTTTGCCGGTCAGGACTGCGAATTCTACCAACACCACTTCTACACTTCTACACAATCATTACAACAAGCTTACATTACATCATCGAGGGAAAATATTTCCTCCGCTGCGACATCGTGACCTATTTCAACATAAGCCTATCCCGTGTCAGCTTCACCGCTGTCAGTGATTACCTTGTCAGAAAGGGTTTAAATCGGAGATAATGGGAATATGTCGGTGTGATCGGTTTAGAATGCTCACTTCATGGTTCTTCAACCTATAAACAAGGAAAAGGGGGGGATGACATGGGGTACATCCCTAGAGAAGTAAGAGACACGATATTTCATGATCGAATGCGATGGTTCCACGCGCTGATTAGCAATAATCAACGTTTGGCTTTTCGGAACTTGCAATCTTTTCATTTCACAAGAGTCTGACATTTCGATTTTCACCAAGGTCATGAATAGGTCCCACCGGCTGTAGTTCCGATTAGGCACGGCATTTCATTCGTACTACTAACAACTAAGATTCGAATTTAGACAACGAACAGTGATTAAATCCAACCTTCAGCTACACTCGGTACCGAAACCTTCAAAAATTTCATATAAATATACTCCCTTACCAGCCATCTCAACTTCCAAGACAGGCACAAGAAGCTTGGTATCCTTGCCCCGAAAACAAGCTCAGATCGCCCTTCCTACTACAACGCTTTCATCTCTTGGCATCCTCGGCAATACTATATCCATCCCACACCATCCCAACTGCCAGTCCCAGGCCCCCCTAGTGCAAAACCGGTATAATTTTAGAAATAGAGACCATACCACCAGAAGACTCGCACAATTTGGGGAGGGTCGAGCGCAAGTAGATCACGATGCCCAACCCGTCAACCTCAACCAACCAAAACGCTCCTCCTCGTCTCGTCATTTCCTAGCCATGCTTCTTGAATTCTAAGTTAAGAAACATCTCCGTTCTATCTCCTCACGCCGTGTGACCTCTCGGAGAAAGCTCGTCTGTGAATCGGAAACTTGGGCTGCATTTGTATTTGTTTTGCTTTTTATAGGATTCGTGATGTTATGGCGTTCTTATTCCCCGCGATCCGAGTCGAGTACGCTGGTAGGTATTTATCCGGATTATGGCTTATCGACAGGTACTTGAGCGAAGGCATATTTTATGGCGGAATTGGAGAGAGAGATGCGGAATTGGAGATGATGACTTGTAATTGGTGGTTCAGTGAGTTCATGGTATTATATTGATTCTGTGGGAGATACCTGAAGGTCCCAAAGAGGTTTTTGCTCAAACGTAAGTTGCCTCCTTAACAACCAAACCAGAAGGTTGGTGGGAGAGGAGAGGGGGAAGAAACTACACAGGCACTGAGGTAGTAAGAGAAGTGCCCCCCAAAACAGATAAAGTGCTTCAGAGGAAGTTGATTTCTCACTTCTCTTCGTTTTCAATTATCCCATCTTACGAGGTCTTGTACGCCAAGTCAACAAGACTTTACAATATCCCCCGTCCTCATTCCCGAAGACAGCTCGTTCAAAGTCCTTCATTCTAGTGATTATAATGTTATATATCAAATACTATTGTAGTCTACGGCTTATAGCGTAAGGTGACAGATTACTTTCGACTTTCAACCAAAACAAGTTCTCGATATTTCAGTCGAAAATGCAGCTGAAAGAGGAACGGCAAATGTTTGGTTTCGTTAATCGCGCGGTGAAACAGAACTAAAAAGTCCCTGTTGGAATCCACAAAAGAGACACTCAAAATTTAAGTACTCTGTATATTCTGGTCCGTAAGTCAACAGTCTTATAGGGCCCAAGCTTCCCCCAGGAAGTCACTTGTCTTTTTTCAACATCGATACGTCTTAAATTCGACATACCAAAAGTAGTAAGTACCAAAACTAGGCATAAATACACATCTCAATGTGGCTTTAGGGAACTTTGAAGAAAGTGTGTTCTACTTCCGGTCCGATGTACAAATGTACCAGACTGTCGATAGCCTAGTCTGGTGTTGATGAAAGAAGGCGCCCTTGTGAACATCGGAGAAGTGAGTGCAGCCTTCCAAATTAAATGCAGATGCGAATACTATCCAATTTACCTGCAACGCTTCTCGTCAAGAACGCCCAGAATGAAGCCTGATAGGAAAGATTATCTGATTGGTAGAAACGTATGAGGCGTCAGGCATATAGAAAGTTCGCCTTGCCAGAGATGTAGGCAGACAGGAAAGAACGAAAACAATCAATATATTGTAGTGCAAGATTCATATGAAGGTAGACGGAAGAGATTGGAAACATGCCCAAGGCACGTCCAGTCCTGAGGGGATTCTGGACTTTCCGGGGCGGTCGGTCCATCATGGCTTCATATCTCTCCTAGAGACCTTGTTTTCCGTCCATTCATTGCCCTTCGTTCGGATCTCAGGTTCCATCCGCCCCGAGTCAGAAGATTCCGGAGTCCGATTTCTCACCAGGTGAGGCTCGCCGGTCGCCACGTTCTTGTCCAGCTCTTGATGACCTGATACCTTGACATTTGTTTCATGATGGAAAACACTTCATCTGCCCCGTCTCAACTCACGATCTAGGCGGCCGAGGTACAAACAGTGTTGATAAGCATATAACGGAGACCCGCATCGGACCGTACTTGTACATATCGTTTTCGTACCTTCTGCACTACGAACATCCCCGCGATTGAGTTGTTACTCCCCCACTGTCGCCCACGAATGAAGTGAGGCCGTCGAACCGCTTTCAACTGCAGGTGCAGCAACTGCTATTCACCGCGAATTGCTGGATCCGCAATCTGGTTCGTGGACGAAGGGTGACGGGCACCTCACTGAAGAACCTTGAAGGTACGAGGGCGCAGTCGTCAGCGAATGGCACGCCTCACAAGCCCCAAGAAGTCACGACGTGGGAGAGCCTGCCTCGCCTGCCTCGCCTGCCCGTAGTGCTCGATTGAAACCGATGCCTCCCATCTTCCAGGTCGTCCCTCCCTTTCTCCGCATTATAAGCGTCTCTTCTTAACAGTCCTCGATCCCCTAGGATGAAATTGGATATCTCCAACCCTCAAGATCTTATTCTTCGTGAAAAGAGAAGATCACTTGGCGAGAGCAAGGAACGCGAGCATCAACCCAAAAATAAAGAACAGCCCCCCCCGGCACGGACAGGATGGCGATCTGGGGCCGATCTAAGAAAGAAACGACGGCGGCGGCGGCGACCTCCTCGAAGCCTCAACACAATCCCATCTACAATTCTCGATTCAACTTGAATGATGAGTATATCAATTCCCTCCAGCAAAAACCCTCCTCCAGCGAGCAAAGACTCAATCCTTCCTCCTACGGCTATGCAAGACCACCACCAAGCAACAACACTTGGGTAACCCCTCAATATCAACCCATCCACATCACCCAGAATTTCCACCTCGCCCCTCCGCTACCCGATCGCCAACGGAAACCCGGGAATGCCATTAGCAGACTCAACCTCAATTCGATGTCGAATCTGCTCAATGCCGATGTTCCTGAGTGTATTCCGGGAGCTCGAATCATGAACCAGGGAATCCCGGTGGGCACACAGTACCTGAATCAAGGAGCGGCTCTCTGCGATATCCTCACGTCTAAGTTCAATGATATTATCACTCTCATCGACGGAGAAAATTGGAGTGGGGATGAAAGGGAACTGATGGTGCAGGAGCAGCCTCCGCCAATGTTCCAGCAAGAGAAGCCTTCAAATACCAGGGACATACCAAGGAGTGGAAAGTCAAAGGGCATGGTCAACAACCCGATTTCTTCTGCTATCAGTACCAACTATTTTGCCAAAGTCAATCTTTACGCCAACTCGAGGCTGCCTCCCAATCTTCGTCCCATGAAACTGTAAGTCAGATTGTCAATGGCCCAAAAAATCAACTCACTAATATTATTAGATATATGCCTACGTTCCCCCTACTATGCACAGCGGCTCGATACTCCGAGCGTGTATACATGAAGCCGGTGTCGCAAGAGAGGGAAACACATGTGGATGCAGATTGGCGGCAGGGCACAAAGGCCATGGTCATTAAATCAGTACCTATGGACGACATGAATACAATAGTATTTGCAATACGAGGGACACAAACATTCATGGACTGGGCTGTGAACCTCAACTCCGCCCCCGCTCCCCCAGAAGGGTTTCTCGACGATGTGGGAAACCTCTGTCACGCGGGATTCCTCACGGTTGCTCGAAAAATGGTAGCACCCGTCGCTGCACGCCTCCGACATCTTCTGCAAGAAAACCCAAGCAGAGCAAAGTACTCGCTCCTCATCACAGGGCATTCAGCCGGAGGTGCAATTGCAGCGCTCCTTTACAGCCATATGCTCTCCACCAGTCCAGAGACAGAATCCGAACTCAACATTCTTACAGGGTGTTTCAAACGAGTTCATTGTGTCAGTTTCGGAGCACCACCAATATCACTCCTTCCACTCGCCAAACCGAACGACCCATCCCTCAAGAAATCAATCTTCATGAGTTTCGTCAACGAAGGCGATCCTGTTCCTCGAGCAGACAAAGCATATGTCCGATCATTGATTGATCTCTATGCTAAACCTGCGCCCGCCCAACCACCTCAACTGCAAGTACAGAAACCCCCGAAATCATGGAAATCAAGCAGTTCTTTGCAAGTGAATAAACTCAAGCCTTCAATTAAGAAATCGCATACATCTCCGCCTGTTACAGCCGCCGCGCCTTTATGGCCTGTGCCGGAAGCGACATTGAGTAATGCGGGGCGATTGGTCCTCCTGCGCGGAGTGGAGCGATACGATACTGCACCGAACAAAAAGAACAGACTGGAGGAGAAATTGGACGAAGGAGTTGTGGCGCAGATTGTGGACGATGAGTTACTGAGAGGTGTTATTTGGGGGGATCCTGTTTGTCATACTATGAGGCTGTACGCTAAGAGGATCGAGGTCTTAGCCACGAATGCAGTTATGGGGATGGAACATTCTTAAATCGACCGGATACGGACTTAAGGGGAGAAACAGTACTAGGTGGCGCTTGGAGTTGTGATTGACGGTCTTTGGGAGGCTCTTCTTTTTAAATGGTGTTTTTGGATTGCGAGATATACCCAAGTCTGTGGTTCAGTTAGTGCCATGATTATATAACGACTATTTTTACTATGTGGCTGGGACGCAAAGTTGCCGTTCAGTCTTTTTCTCTTTGTTGCGTCCTAGCGGATGAGGATGCATGCTCAGCGGAGGCGATTCAGACTGTCAGCCTTGTATAATGGCCCGGAGTAACTGGGCTCCTGCGCTGTATTTCAGCGAGCACTTCCTGTAGTTTAGGCTGTTCCGGCATTCTACAGGATATGTTGCTTGGCGCTGTCGCTTTACAGTGGAGGGCAGGGCACGACAGCACGAGGTTGTTCTTTCTTCCCTCAGTCTTGGGCTCGAGATCGCCCCTCAAAACCAAAACAAACAGAGCACGAATCGCTCCGTCCCTGGTGTTCGAGTCCGCTTTCCATTGTCCTCTTAGTTCGCTCCTGCTTCGTCGACAAAATTGTATATGTACTTTCATAGCTGGAGTCTAGGTCTAGGTAGGCCAGGAGAAGTGGTCCACCTCGTTATGATTTCTCGACACCGAAATCCTACCTATACCTAATCAGTGTTAGGGTGGACAGTGAGAATACAGTATAGAATTCCCTTTTCCTTCAGTGGAGCCTTTGAGATGTGACCTGGAAAGTGCCTGCCGGGAAAGATAATGGAAGGTCGCGAGGGCGATCATTCCTCCCTCGGGGGTGGGTTCGGTCGAATAAGTCTACACTTGTGCATCTACTTGCTGTTTTGGGAATTGAGAAGGAGTGTTTTTTTGCGCGTGTATAGATTTGCACTCGAGGGGCGAGATTTTGTTGAATGCGTAGTTTTGCTGAATGAAGCAGATGCTGCTGTGCGCTGAAGAGCTGAAGAGCTGAACGTTTTGAGGGTCAAATCCACGATTTTCTTCTGTGCTTTTTCCGATCTTCTTTGGGGATTGCGCTGTTGAGATATTTAATTGGTTCAGCTGTTCGTGAGTGCTTTGGCTGAAATATACAGAGCAAGTGCCTGGAAAGCTGAACTTGAACCCGGGAGGGCTGGATTTATCAAATCGTCCCTTTTAAAAGCTATTCTTTTAAGTTTGCTTGGTTTTGTCGTTGTACGTCACGCTATCTTTGTTTCCAAAGTTGGGTGTGGGCTGAATGAGAGCTGAGGGGAAGATGTGTTTTGCGGTGCATGCTGCAAAGATAATATCTGTGGAGTAAGACTTTCTTGTGAGGCTCCGATTATATTTCCTGACACCAAGGGAGCTAAGCGAAGTATCAACTCCTTTCCAAGAGCACGACTAACAGCTCCACGTTGTGGGTTTAAGTGGCTGTATTGGTTGGAGAATACCAAAATAATCCCTCTTTTGTTTGTTCTTCTGGAAATGTCAGTCTCAATTCAATTCTTTTTTTTCTGCGTAGCTACATCGTCAGTATGACCGAATGCGGAACTCTCTGTTCGATCAAGTCCCAGCCTCATATTGGACGGGGAAACCAGAAAAAGTGAATTGAGTTTGAAAGCTTACAGTCGAAAGCTGTGGATTATTATACGGGTTTCCCCACCGGGAAATTGGCCTTGGAAAGATTTTGATGTTCCTGATTCGAGCATTTCGATTCGCAGCTTACAGTCACGACGTGTTGGATTTGGTTCTCGACCACGAACTAAATCTGTACGCGCCGGGAAAGCATCGGATCTTGAAATTCAGGCCAGCACCTTGCTCGAGGTATATTTTGTGGATGTGTTGTGATGCTCGACCACATAATGTCGTATGAGCTGGGTGAACTTCGGACCTGACAACAGACGTTGTCTTGCACTGGTCAAAGATGCATTAGTATGCAATTTTAGACCGTTGCTGGAGTCAACTTAACCGTATTTGGCATTGGTCCTGCGGAAAATCGCGGCTTGATAACCAAGGTACGGCTGAGGGATATTTGTAGGTCTGTGTTTGTGGGTTGTGCTTGTAGTCCATGATGCCCGACCTAACGGTGTTGCAGCAAAGGTTTCATACAGTGTAGCTATTGCTCAGCTCAACTCTCTCGTAAGAGAAGAAATTTCTCGTAGGAGAAGAATCAAAGCGATACCCGAGGACCTAAGTCTCAATTTTACATGTGGGCGAGTTAAGCTCTATCGCATGTCTCTTTAACCAAAAGAACTATCTCCGAAAAGGTACTTAAGGAGCCAACTTTCCTCCCAACTTCTCTTCTCATCAACACACAGCATCTCATTGCATCATCATCCCTTTCAACAACAACAACAATAACAACACAAAAACCAAAACAACCACCTTCTTCAAGATGCAATTCACCAAGGTAATTCCTCCCAAGACACTCCATCTCCTCACAAACCCCATTTCATGCTACTTTCCGCAAACACACTTCCACACATGACAATACTAACTCCAAGATTGCTAGATCACCGCCGCGGCCTTCCTTGTCGCCTGCGCCAACGCCGCCGCTCTCCCTGAGGCTGGCAAGGCAGGAGATGCAGGTCACTATGGAGGAGACAAGTATGAGAACAAGGTGAGCATTCTCCGAATTAGCATTCCGTCTTTCATGTTGTCCTAGAGGGCCCAAGACACCTTTCCACCTCGAAATTCTCCAGTCTCACAAAACCTTGTTTCGTCCTGTTTTCCTTCAAATTACTTCTTTCAATGGTAATACTGACTCCGAGATCACAGAAATATGGTGGTGAGAAGCACTCTGGCGACTATGAGGACAAGAAATATGGTGGCGAGAAGCACTCTGGCGACTATGAGGACAAGAAATATGGTGGTGACTATAAGGAGTACAAGCACTCCGGTGATTATTCCGAGGACAAGTATTCTGGCGACAAATACGGAAAGCACTATGTCCGTGATGCCCGACACGGACACAGCAGTGGATACGGACACAAGGAGCACAAGGGCTAGTAAGTATTTTTGAATTCCAAACAATAAAATACAATACTAATCATTGAAACTTCAACAGCTCTCCAGCACCTGGCTACTATAAGCCTGATTATTACAATCATTACTCCAAGTCTGAGGACACTGTCACCATTGTTGAGCCAATCACAATTATCTCCCCAGTGACTGTCACCCCAACCCCAGTTAGCACCGTAAGAGCTCCCCCCTGTTTTCGTTTCGTTTGATCAATTTCGTATCTGACATTTACAGACCGCCGCCGCCGATGCCGCAGGAACTAGCACCGTAAGAGCTCCCTGTTTTCGTTTAATTTGGTCAATTTAGTATCTAACATTTACAGACGACCGAGGGGTCTGTAACCGCCGCAGCCGATCCCGAGTCAACTAGCACCGTAAGAACACAGTTCAATATCTCTCAGCATATTTGTCAGCTAACACTCAACAGACTGAGTCCACAACGACCACTACTACTGCTAGTACCACCCCAACTTCCGTAAGCGAACTCTTCAGTATATTATGATAAAATTCACACCTAACATTTCACAGACTACTGGGTCCACAACCACTACCTCGTCAACTAGCACAACCACCCCGTAAGAATCCAATTCCCTTCCCTCTTTTATGAGCTCCATATATTGGTGCTGGGGAGCAAGTTTATTCTTCCTTGCTCCTCTTCTAAACCTTGGCTAATTTGTCAAGTGCAATAACCTCTACTACGACTACCACTGCGTCTACCACGACTACCACCACCTCGTCTACCACTACATCGGCTTAAGAATCTCATCTCGTCACCCCTCAGCACCAATCATATATTCTCTCCCCAGAAAAACCTCTTCCTGCAATTCTCTCCGAAACTTCGAAACTGTATTCTCACAAATCACGGCAACTAAGGCGCGAACTGATCTTTTTGCGACTTGCCCAACCATCAACATTGTTAGAGGAATATTTTCGGAACTTCGGGGGGCGAGTGTTGGATGCGTACTTGTTATCTTTTTGGGTGTTCAAATATTTTCATTTTTGAGGGTTTTCCTTGCGGATGATTCTGACAGATGATTGGGCTTTTGTTTGGTGTGAGGGGTACGAATGGGTTTCTTTTCTTGTCCTTGGAGTATCTGGAATTTTAGAGAAAAGTTTAGAACGGATAGAGATAGATGAACATATAATGACTTAATAATAATAAAACTTTTTTCCTCTTCGGAATCAATCTTCTTCT
This sequence comes from Hymenoscyphus scutula, assembly GCA_001399465.1. Taxonomy (NCBI): domain Eukaryota; kingdom Fungi; phylum Ascomycota; class Leotiomycetes; order Helotiales; family Helotiaceae; genus Hymenoscyphus; species Hymenoscyphus scutula. Next base: position 186,370 of record LKTO01000009.1, read on the forward strand.
TCTTTTCTTTTTCCTCTTGGTTCTCTAATCTTCCCTCTTTTTGTGTTACTACTTGTGTACTTTTACATTATATCAACTACTTTTGAACAATCATAACAATTGTTCTCGAAAATCGAAACTTCATTACTTTAAATTATGAAGTGATTTCCGTGAGTAATCTAAAGTTAGAACGATGATATAGATTGGTATGAACTTGATATGCACTGCTGCTTTTGATATCAATCACGAGAGTTGGGTTTTTCCAATTCCAAGAGCAAGGAGTCAAGTTTCATTCTGTTAGGACGAAATCTAAGTCTCTTACTCCTCTCAAGCCACTCTTGGAAGACTTCTTACTCCTTTGCCTGGTCCCGTCCCCCACCAACCACCCACTTTACTTCCGACTCTGCGCTCTATTTTTCACTGAGAAACAATGCCATTTACTGCCTTTCTTTCTCTTCACTTTTAAATCTTTAACTCCCCTTTTCGCAAGCGCGGAAAGAGGGAATGAAATTCGAATTTCTCTAGCTAAAACAACGTGGCGAAATATTTCCAGGTCGATTCCTGAATTGAATTAATTCTGATGTATATTAGAAAATCAGAGTACCAAATGATTACACTAAGCAGATTGACGACCTTTTACTATTACCTCCTGCTGTCCCGGTCGTCTCATGTCCGTCGGAAACAATTCCGCGATTCTAAATTGACAGCAATTACGCCGTTCGAAAGCACGTACGGCACGTTAATTGGGGCTTCAACTCGCTTGTGACTAATATGTCGATCATCTTACGGAAACAAGGGGTTGTTTTTAGAGTGAGTGTTAGGTGGAAAGGGATGTAGGATTGCTCGCTTGTTGGGATTAATGACTGCATTTATTCCTTGTCAATGATTCCACATACTTTACTAAATGATTTCACATGCTGGTATTTTATGCACCTCGGGGACATCGGTGTTTAGATCTCCGGGGAGGGAATTGGACAGACATAAATACAAGCCTTTTTATCTAAGTTCCGCATATCAGATCAAACAAGCCAGCTTCATCAATCAGCTGAGTCAACAATCGCAAAAATGGCAGCCCCATCCTTCGCTTCCCAACTCGACGCTATAACCACAAACTTCAACACGAACGCACCTAAACCTGTCGTACAAACCATCACCGACGCCAGAAACCAAATAATAAAGTCCTTCGACTCTACTCAAACAATTAAACCCGGCACCATCCTCCCTCCCTTTATTCTCCCTAATGCTCTCGGCCAACAAGTCACAAGCGCCTCCCTCCTAGCCGCTGGCCCAATCCTCATCTCTTTCTACCGGGGCTCCTGGTGCCCATACTGCAACCTAACCCTCCGAACCCTGCAAGTCCATCTCGCTGAGTTACAAAAAGCGGGTGCAACATTGGTAGCCATCTCGCCGGAGCTACCAGATACCTCTCTCTCCACCGTTGAGAAGAATGAATTGAGTTTCCCTGTTCTCTCCGATGTGGGGAATAAATTTGCTCGGGAATTGGGACTGGTTGTTAAGCAACCTGACTCTTTGAGAGAGGTGTTCGACAAGTTTGGGCATGATTTGAAGACTAGGAATGGAGATGATAGCATGGAAGTCCCGGCTCCGGCTGTAATCTTGGTTGATAAGGAAGGTGTTGTGAAGAATATTTGGGTTGAGGGTGACTATACTAAGAGGTTGGAGCCAGAAGTTATGTTGGGTTGGTTGAAGAATCTTTGAGAGGAGTAGGGCATCAAGTAAAAGGGGGAGTGTTAGGGGACGGTGGAGTTTATTTCGTTTTATTGTTTGGTTGTGAAATCATAATTTGGAAGAAATAAAAGATTCGTCTCTTGAACCCTTCACAACTTGAAATTGACTACGATTCGCTGACTGGCTACTAATAAACATTCTATTTAAGAGAGGGGTAACTTTGAAGTGTGGCTGTGGGCAAGTTCTTGAAACAAGGAAAAGGGTTTTTAGGCAAGGTTCTAAAAGGAAAGCAAGTAGAGGACAAACTGCAATGTGGTAAGAAGCTGTCGAGAATGGGCCGATTATCGCGAGTTAAATCTAGAGGGAAGGCGTGACTCTTGAGGGTGACCATAGTCGCTCAAGGAAGGAAGGAGCGAATTCCACTCAACCGAGTCGAGTCCCACCCCATACCCAAATCGGGACTAGATTCCATTTTAGCTCGAGTATAAACCCCCTACCTCCCTCCCCTCTCGGATTCCCAATTTTCGCAACATTCGGGGTCGGAATTTTTTGACGAGGATTCTCACCAGCCATCAGCAAAACAAACTTTAGCGATATCTGATTCACAATACAATATCTTTCGGTCAAAGTCACCACATTGAATACAACAAGTACTACATCTAAGTTTGACTTCATTCAATGCCTGTTTTAAGACAGTGTCCACGCTAAATAGATATCGTCAGAGCTTCCATCAGAACCATCAAACGGATTCTTGTTCAGCTCACCTACAAAGTTGAAAGCTCAAACCGCGGTGACTCGGTCAAAAGGGGTTCAAAGTGCATCAGCTGTAAAGCCAAGGATTAAACTTTGATCAACTAGTCTCAAGGCCAAGCTACAGCGAGGGAAATCTCCCATACGAGGTTCGAACTTCCTACTGATTCATTTTTAGTGACAGGAGGATGAATGACTTTGGTCATTGGCGGTCTATGTTCGGAGATGGCCATGAGGGTGTGCAGTCCGCATTATAATTCTATCTTTCTCTATTGCCCCTTTGATTCTGTGCTACTTGCTCTGACGAGACGAAAGTCGATCTCAACCACAGATTTTCCACGTAGATTGATGATCAGCATGCATACCCAACTCTTTCGAAGTGACGAATTGGCTATAGAATATATGACTTGAAGTCAACAGTTTCTTATTAGAGACATCTTGGATGCAGCTCATCGCTGACGCCAAGGTAGGTATTCTAACGTAGGCGATGTCCCTTTGTTCTTACCAATGACCGGCCACTTTCGCCTATATAATCTGGACAACCCACCCTTCCTAACTGGCACGCACAGTATCGCTACTTACATATGGAGCCATCCGATGTGTCTGCAGGTGAATCTGTCTAACATGACGGTCGCCGAAAGTCAAGCTGCGTTGCTTGGAAGTGCTTCTTAGAATAGAGCTGCTGACTGATTAATTCGTGATGGATTCAATGAGCGTGCAACAGCATTCTTTGCAGCAGTCAAGTAGGACGTGCTCGTGTCGCTCTCTTCGAGCCTACGGGATGGCATACCCTGTGAGTTTAGGGAGAAATTTTCGATCAGGCACTTCAACATGACGCAGCGCCTTGTATTTGAAGACGGGATCAGTTGGGTCGCAAGGCTTAGACTACCTTTGCTGAAAGAGGTATCTGGTGGCCATGAAGCGCTCGATAGCACTAGTTCTCTCAAGGTAGAAATCGCTAGCATGAAGTTTTTCAAGTAGGTCATGATTAGATTACGTTTGGATTGCGCTGACCTTGTGCTTCCTTGAAAGGACTGAAACCTCTATTCCTGTTCCGGGGGTGCATAGTTACAGCGCTGATCCAACCAATGATTCTGATGGATTACATCGACGGAACTGTTGCGACGGAACTGCGTTTGGCAAAAGATTGCGATGTAGGCTTTTTCGGCACGCATGATCAAGATCGAAAGTTCAGGGAGCGAATGGCTAGTATTCAGATTGAGCTATCTTCATTCAAATTTGACCACTTCGGAAGCCTCTATCAGGATGAAAAGACATCGAATTTCTTCCTCGGCCTGGAGATTGAGACGGATTCAATGGATAACTATACCGACCATGCAAACCACGCACTTCGAGTGTGCGTAGCTGATGCAGGATGTCTAAACAAGCTGCTCGTTTGTAATCCCGATTCTCTTTAAGCATCCCATCTCGTTATATGGCCAAGACAGCAGCAGGACAGGCCTTTCAGCCTCACGAATCGTGATTTTGGGGCCCACAACCTTCTCATTAACAATGATTTCGACATAATCGGCGTTATCGACCTCGACGGAGTCTTGGCTGCACCAATTGAAGTGGTTGCTCAGTATCTACGTTTGATAGGGCTTGAGCGAGAACCCCCTGGACATGTTGTGACGAGGCTGTTCGCAATTGACCGCATCAAAAGGACGGAACCAAACCTCAAAGAATACAAGAAATTGGTAGAAATGGCCGAAGCTCGGATGGGCGGTAGTGAGAATGAGGAAGCATCGATTTCAAACATGATGTTGTCAAACGCCACGAGATTGTCCTAGGGCCTGCTGCGATTCGCGAGTCACCAAAAATTCGTGAACGACAAGTGGATGGAAGCATACCTAAGGCTCCCTCGTGAATATGTCAGTTCTGGAGAGATTCAAGCTCCATAGTTCATCTGCCGATTCATTCATATACTGATGGGTGACTATTTGTGTAACAAGGGCAATCGGCCATTTGGAGAAGGAGTCGCCAGTATATCCCTAAGTTCAAAAGTATGAGAAAGAAACGCATACTTAAGGTGGAGCTAAAGCATCTACTTCCATGATGAGGTACGTGTGCTTCTAGAAGTACCCCTAAACCGATTGATGTTGGTCTTGATATGTGTACAGAGTGATGTTTCAGCGCCGATTGATAGATATTATTAGAATAGTACTTTTTAGAAGCCCAGAATATCTTGGTCAAGTCTAAGTTACTTATATATTTTATCAAATGGTCTATTTCGGTGTAGTCACGAAAAACTCAGTCAATTAAGTCTAGATTAAGTCATCTTGATTTAAAAAGATTCGGCAATAGACACAACTACCTCTCTTTTTCAAAAAAACTGACAGAACTGCCCCCTTTTTTTGACCCTTTAGACAGGACTACCCCTCTTTTCAGGAATCATCGATTTATATAAAAATATTACTAGTAAACGATGTCATATGAAAACAGGGGTAATTATGTCTAGAAAAAGAGGGGTAGTTCTGTCAAAGGAAGGAGAGTAGTTTATTAATTTTTGTCCTTCATTGTTTTACGTATACAGATATACTAAAAATCAATGAATGTAAGAAATTAACCTACTTATATACTACTTCGAAAACCACTTCGAGTACCTTATAGTAGTAGCTTATTCTAATCTTTCTTACCTAGTTGATTAGTTTTAGTTTTATCGCTCGAATCTAGCAACAGACATACCCCTCTTTTGAATATCCTAATAAAACTACCCCCTTTGACAGAACTACCCCTGTTTTCATATGACATTGTTTACTAGTAATATTTATATGTAAATCGATGATTCCTGAAAAGAGGGGTAGTCCTGTCTAAAGGGTTAAAAAAAGGGGGTAGTTCTGTCTTTTCAAAAAAGAGGGGTAGTTGTGTCAATTGCCGAAAAAGATTTGATTTTGAGTTAGCCGTCGGCTGATATGAGTTGAGTAGGCTATTAAAGTATCTGATACAGACCTAAATAACAATTATAGTAGTTGTAGCTCTCTCAATATAGTATATCTCTGATCAGAGTAATAAGCGAGTTAAAAGTCCTAAAGAGGTTCTCTTCGTTTACTTCTTCTGAGTCTATAGTAGAAGAGAGAAAAATTCCATTAAGATGGTGTATAGTTTTATTAACTAAAGTTATACTTGATTTTTATTCCAGTATATATTCCTTCTTTATGCCGTCGCCGAATACCACTTTGAAGCACCTTCTACTAAGCATTCATCATCTTTTACACAAATGCATTTATCACTATTCCGCACTTTTGAAGCCAGCTTCTCGATCCTTTACATGTTGTACTTCTTAAAATCATAGAGCCAATCATCCACCTTAGGTTCGTGGATCCAGCTGGAATCCATGTCGTGTTTAGAAGCGAACGGTGAACGTCTCCAGGCAGAAATAGTCGCCTCAGGCTACCTCAACTTGGTGAGAATTCTGTGCGTCCTAAGCAAGAGGCGTACCTTTCACGAGTGTCACTAACCGCAGATTGACAGTGCACAACGCATACTACATGTCAAAATTTTCAAAAGGGCAAATGACGATCAAGCGACTGGTTTGACAATCTTTGAGATTGAAGAACCAGAACGCCCAGTTCCATGCAGTGTAACCCTAACCTTACCTCGTGATGTCCAAAGGTGCATCTCCAGCTTGCGGCCTGGATGACACAAAGATCACTGGAGGAAAAGGTTATGCGGAAGAGAGGCACAGATAGAGCGAGAGGCATGCATGCCAAAAGAAAACACACCCACAGGGAAAAAGAAAACAATTGATTGGATGTCTTTTTCCTGCAGCACAGCGCATGCATATGTAGTATTTGCATTCAATATCCATCCAGTACGTACAGTACAATACATCAAAATCAAATACCCCCACAAATCACCACTCCTCGATCAAGAGATTATGTGGGCCAAGGTCGTATTTATGGAGTGTATATTTTGGAATCGATTATATTTTCCCTCCCCCATCGCGCCAAGAGCTGACGCTGGCTGGATTCGCTGCTTCGACCCTACCAGTTCACAACGAGGCAGGAGCGGGGGCGCAGGGAGCTGGAAACTAAGGAAGAATCAAATTATGGATGGTATGAGTTTCGATGTAATTATAGGAGGGTGTATCTACAACGCACGTTACAAACCCCACAAACTTCAATAACTACACAGACAACGAGGCGCTCATGTTGACTTCTCTACTGAAGCCCAGAAGACCAGCCTAGGAAATGTATAATGTTTCTTTTAATGCAAATAAAGCTCCTATTGTAATATAATCCCGACAGAAAAACAAGCACTAACCCCAACGAGCCTTTCCAGGCACGCTAAAAATAAAAGTGTAAAGACATCAGAATTCGCCGTGCAGAATGCTATTAGAAAAAGAGACGGGGAAACTAAGCTAGAAATCTAACACGAATGAGTTCTATTCCTACAATTTCGAGTCCAACTCCTCAAACTCGGAGATGTGTTTGACGGGTTGTGGTCCCGCGCTGACTTGAAGTCTTGACTTGAACTCTCGAACATCGGTGATGATGAATGGTGTCGTGCCATTTCCTTCCGTCTTGACGGGGATTACTTCGCCATCCTCTTTGTCTTTCTTATCCTTGTTGAGTGCTAGAGTCTTAAGGCCATTCTCTACGGCATCAGTAGCGGGAGTTTGTGCATTCAAATGGATGGCTAATTTAGCACGAGTTGGGGATGAAGGGAGGATGAAAAAGTTAAAGTACGCTATCATGTCGGCCTTTGTTAGTAATTTGATATTCGTTGCGTCTTGTTGGGCTATCACCTAATTAGCATAAATAGGGGTCGATCGTTGGAGTAGTCCTTACTGAGCTCAAAATCAAAATACTCGCTGTCGATATGCATCCACAGACGGCTCGATTCCTGATCAAGATTCTTCAATTTCTCGAGGCGTTTCGTGATCAAACTTCTCTTGTGCCCTTCAAATTCTGCATCCGGCATGGTAGCAAGTGTCTTACTGAATCCTTCAAGGAAAGAATCGATTCTCGACTCCAGATACTCGGGCGTCTTTTCACTTTGAATGATGAATCTGTAGCCAATTGTGGTTTTCGCAGTCCGAGCACCGCTGAAAACAACATAGCCGAGCTGTTCCTTGGTCCGCAGTTGATCAAATGCAGGCTCCTGGGTCATTTGATCCAGTAGTAATGTCTTGGCTCGTAATTGTCGTTCTGACTTGTCTCCAACAAATAAGAGGTACTCTATGCAATGATTAACATTGGCGGGGTCTTTCAGAGTCTTATGGTAGATGTAGTTGGATCCAGGAGGGAAGACCAGGGACCTGGAAATAGGCCACTGCGTTTGGGGAAGAATTCTTGGCTTTAAAGTAGTTTCAATCAAGTCGCTGAGTTTTAACGCGTCCTCTTTGTAGAGGTTCCCGTGGGCAAATGTCTCTATGTGCATTTGATGAAGTAGTTGAGGGTAGAATTGTTGAATGTCAGTGGCAGTGAGGTGTTCCAACTCAACGAGTAACTGCTCATTGATGTATCCCTTTTCGGTGTTCAACCATCTGGTGAAGCTTCCGACTTGGTTGTAGGGCTGTTGGAAATCCCAATTCTTGAGACCTCGTGCGTATCTCTCCTTGATGATCTCGAATCTTTCCTCCTTGACCTCAAGGTCTCTCATAGTGATAAGAACCTTTTCCAATAGGACAGGGAGTTTGTCATTGTAGCCGGAAACATCGATTTTGAGGCCCATTGAATTGCTCGAGATTGAATAATCAAGGCCAGCTAGCTCGGCATCGTAAGAATACTCCTCCAGCGCATCTCTCACGACATCCGTGTACAGTTGTGCCTTGAGACAATTCTCGGCGGTTGCGTGAGTCAAAGTGTTACGGCAGTTGACAAAAAGGTTTGCCTTTGGAACCCAAAATGTATCATCTGGCAAGTTTGTCAGTTTAGCTATACGGTAAATAGAACATTCAACATACCTTTCTTATACCAAGTTCTCGCCAAGTCATCACTTCTGATCAATTTGGGTGAGATCGCTGGTTCCTTGACCTCCTTTTTTTCCACCTCTAGCTTGGTGGGAATGAACTGATTTTCATGTGGAAGATGTAATTCTGGTAGTCTACTTTGGGATGTGCTTTGTGCGGCCTTTTTAATTTCCGCAACAAAGTCCTCAGGAACCTTTTCATATGTGTACTCTGTTCCGTACCATTTTTCTTTTGATTCCCAGGTACCTGGAAATTTTTGAGATACCACAGTCATCCGAAAGTTATCGGGTCTCAGGTAAGATAAGCACTCCTTGATTCCTACTGGGTCAAATTTGCGAAGTCTACATATCAGAATATTAGTTGTGCAAAATCAACCAGCTCACTGCTGTTGTTAACCCAAGAATGATCATACCTGCTGATACCGCTGAGGAGCCATTGTCGTGGCAACGGTGTTTGCATGACAGCACTAATCTTGCTTGTGAACCTACTCGCGGGTGTCTTTTGTTTAAATTTAAAGGCGACATCGGCCAATCCTTTTTGCTCTTGGAAAATCCATTCCTGTGGAGGAGATTCTTGAAGGAGGGAGACATATTGGAAGAAAACCTTAACAATCTCCTTGTAGTTCTTCAACCCATCTTCCGTCAGACGGATTTGACAATTGAAAATCCCTGGTGTCCCGGGACAGACGGCATATGCACCTTCAACAAAATATTAGCCCCCGACATAGCTTATCTGGAAAAGCGGTCGTTTCTAATCGTGGGTGAAGAACATGATTTATTCAAGCACTGGCTTGGGGGGGGTAGCTGAGGGCTTGTGAAATCACGCATTGCCAAGGCAAATGTGACCAATTAGGTACCCAAAGGTACGCCTGGAGAAAACAAGTGGGAAAATCTCAGTGTTATGCAGATGAACGGAGGTATAAACTCCGCGGGAAATGAGATTGAACTCGGGAATTTTAAACATACCTGCACTCAGGCCGTTGGCCCAACCCTTGGATTTGACATATGACATGATGCTCCCCGGTCCTTCATGTCCGATTAAGTGACTGATGTATCTGCTGGGCTGTGATTCAAAGAGCAATTCCTCGTCCATGATTGGAAAGGTGAGATTCAATTCTCTGGAATCCATAACTGGTTTTGTAAAACATTGAGTCAACAAATCCCCTTCTGCAAAGGGTACCTCGGATTCCCAGCGATTTTGTGGAAGGTCTTTATTGCGTACGCCTGCAAAAAGATCGGCTGCCCATTCTTCCAGTGCATCTAAGGATTCTCGTCCCAAAATCACGAGCTTCATACGATTTGCCGAATAGTGCTTCTCATGAAAATCCATAAACTTTTGTCTCACATCGACACCACGGGCTTCGGGTTGTGTCTTCAAAACCTCGAAATTTCCAGTAGAGAAGTGGCAGTATGGGTGTTTTGGATTTGACAAGGACTTTTCCAGCTGATGTAACCGCCATTGGTCGCTTTGTAAATTCTTCTTGTTCTCCGAATCAACTGCTCGTAGTTCTCGGTCCAATGTAGAGTCGAGGAAAAGAGGATCGATGAAGAATTGCGCGAATCGATCCAAGGCACCGTATAGTGGCGATGACTCGTTTGGACTTGCATCATCAGCAGGCTTGGCAGCAACTTCGAAGTAGTAATTTGTCGACGTGGCGCCAGTGTATGCGTTGGAGCTGCCGGAGTGGGAGGAGAGGTATTGGGAATAAGCATTCTCTATTGGATACTGGGGGAATGTTAGCTTGCTTGTGCCCACGAATTTCTTTCCCTTGGAAAATCCAAGAGAAAAATTGCGGGGAAAATTCCAACACTGCATACCTTTTTTGTGCCCATGAAAAGTACTAAATAAAGAGTGAGCAATCACAGTTCTGTGCTAGCAATTGGGCAGGTATATTTTGTGCTTACAATGCTCTACGGCGTGGGCCATGCCCGGCATTTCCTCCTCATCACTAAAATTTCCCACATTGACGTCCATGGCCGCACTGGCCTTGTCTGTGTCGGCATCATGTACTAATAGGACCTCGAGCTGATTGGGGAGTCGAATGACTCTGTATGATCGATCATCGAGGGTAGGGGTCTCGAGTCGGTCTGTCAACCTCTCAACAGGGCGATGTCTATGTTCTCGCAGGGGACTATCGAGCGCGGCAGGCGTCTGGGGCTGGGAGACGGTGGAAGGCATGGTAGAGGCGGTGGTGCAGAAGCCTCGAGAAGAGCAGAGGGTGTTATTCGAAAGGTGTTGAGGGGAAGTATTTGATGTTGAGGAGCGGTGGAGGGGTCGCTGAAGAATCGATGGAACCCCACGTAGCTGGAGCTTCGATTCGGCAGGGGCACTGACAGATGCAGCAGATGCAGGCGACGATAAGTTCCCTGTGGTTGATCCGCAAGATGTGTATGGATGTGCAAGCGCTCGAGCCGTTCCTGGACGCAGAAGGGAAAACAGGCTGTAAGTATTTGCTGCAGGCGGGAAGCAGGTGCACCAACTTTGGATGCGCTGTCTGTGTTGGTGTTGGGCTGGGGCAGTGGGCACCGGAGGAGGACGACGACGACGAAGAGAGCGAGTGTCAGGGAGCGCGGCAAGGGTGGTAGTAGTGGGACTGTAACCGGGTGAGAGGGAGAGAGTATATCTCAGAGATACAAGAGTTGGTGTTGTAATTGATCCAAGCAGGCGGCGATATTGTGTAGAGGATCGGAGTGAAAGACTCATGGACTGAGGGAGAGGGAGAGGAGAGGCAGGGAGGAGGAGAGGGAGGAGGAGGAGGAGGAGGAGGAAGAAGAGGGGCAGTGAATTGCTCGAGGAGCTAAGCCAACTGAAGGGTGAAAAGAGGACCTTGACGGGAGAGTTTCAAAGGGTTTATAGGTGAGGTAGGAGGAGGAAGTTAAGACGTTGATTGAATAATAAGGTTGTTCCAACCAACGCTAGCAAGGGATAAAGAACCAGATGTCTGCCTAATTAGCTAGAAAATACCTATAACAAGCTAAACTAGAATCTTGTATTATATTGCTCTTGTGTTTGTGCTGTGCTGTGCTGTGCTGTATTGTACTATATTGTGCTCAAGAAGTCTCTATTTACTAATCTGCTTGATCTGTCTGATCTGATATTAACCTTACCCCTGCCTTTGTACGAGTGACCCTCGACCACTCTACCCGTCTGTTACAACCTACTCGAGTAAATAGACGATGGAGGCTTCGAGGACTTTTCCCCAACGTCCCACAGGATTGGCTGAGGGACAAATCGATATATTTGGTTGGGATCGGAAGGTCCTCAAACCAGACGACGACCCGAATTATGGTCCTATGATATTGCTTTCCCTTGGAAATTGATGCAGTTCAAGATGGCGGTGAATGTACTTTTTTGATATCTGCACCTCTTGCAGGAAGCCCCTCGACACCGCTGCATCGGCAGAGCCCTTGGCCCCATTTGCTTAGGGATAACCAGAAACTTCCCGGCCCCGAAAAGCTGGAAAACTGACTGCCCAAGACCAGACCAGGCCAGACCAGATTGGGAGCGTATATACGGACAAAATGCCACCTCGAATCCTCACCTCGACACCTCTACTCTCTACAACTCCTCACATCTCACCGGCAGCATACATTCCTCTTGCTTCGTGCTTCCCGCCCGCTCCCCACAAACGTCCACTCGCTCGAAACAATCGCTCTTTCACCCGTCTCCTCGTCCCGCCGTCCACCATCCCTTCCTCTTGACTGATATGCCCTTCTCTCGGTAGAAGGATCCACGAATCGTGCTCCTCTCGACTGCGTCTCTACTAATGCGGATGGAAACTCGGGCCAGCCGGAGGGGAAACATTATTCCGAAGTTCCCTCCCTCTTCTACACCAATCGATCCACCGTGAATGGGGCATGGCCATGAACGTCTGTTGCTACTGCTCCCATGAGGGGCTGGGAAGCATACCGAGAGACGGCGCTACGGACCATACCTACGAGCTATCCAAAATGGATCAAGTCCAATTGGACAGTCTGACGCGCTGATGATGCGGGTGTACGAGACTGAGATTCTTGGGTCTGTTGACTCTGTAGGTACTTTTAGCAGATGAAGGAGTCCACGTCAAACGAGTCGTGCCCTGCCTTGAATCGCGGCCATTCTCAAGGCAAGCGACCTCACTCGTCCTCACACCAGTGCCAGATATTACTAGCATCCCCCGGAAAAACTTTAGCATCTGCCATCTAATCTAGCCTTCTTCAACTTGAGGCTGCCAAGTATACTTAACAACCAAAGAATCAAGACCTCTCTTACGAATCAAGTGTTGTCATAAGCTGTCCGGTCTGTCCACCCCACTGCCCGGGAATATCTGATATAAACAGGGGTACCAATATAGCTTTTCGTTCTTTGGGAATTTTTGCCCCACCACCTAGATGGCCATCACGGCTCTTCGAACTTTAATAAACCTTCGGCTGCATTTATTTCCTATTTTTACTGTCAAAGTGTTAATTTATAATGCGGTGTTTTCGTACTGTTCTATTGCCTTCTTCCTTCTTCTCTCTTTCTCTTTTCTAGGATTGGATTTTCTTGAGAGTGGGAGGTGTAGCATCCAGCAGAACGCTAGCTGTCTGCTGCAACTACAGACGCAATTTGTTCTCTCTGTGATCTCGGTTTTGTCATTAGAATCATTTTTATGTTTTAGAGCGAGTGAAGTTAGGTGGATTCTAAATATCGAAGCAAGTGCTTCTTGTGTTGCTTTTAGATTGATGATCTTTTTGATAACATTTGACAATCATTTCTTCAACAGTTTGAAAGTGTCATCTTATTCCATTAACATTGATTTAGATTATGTTTCAACTCCATTATATAGTCCTCCAAAGCACCAATCACCGCTCTATATCCGGGATCCTCCGCGTTCTTGAATTTACAAATCTCAGAATGATTCCCGTTGATTCCCTTTACAATTTCTTGCCTCGCATGGCCCACTATGGCAGATTCATATGGAACCACCTGTCAGATATTAGCACGCTTTCCTTGAACTTTCTTTTAAGATTTCTTTACTCGATCGTTGACTCCATATAATCCAAGCATTGGCTTCGTTTCGAAAAAGGAATGTATCTTGAATTTGTTGTCTTCTAGCATTTGTAAAAAGACTTTCCGCAGGTTTTCCAGCACTTCATTATTTGGCTTCAATCCCTTCAACACTTTTTCTGAAGGCGCCTGTAACGCGAACTTAGTAAGATTGCTGGCGAGGATGCCCCAGTTTGTCGAAGTGCTCCCACAATGTGGGGTACCCAGGAAAATTATTGCTTTTGTCGAGTCGTAGATAGGTAGGTACTGGGGTTGGTGGGTGGAACGCTTCGAGTTATCCAGGGCCTATGATGATGTTAGTCTGAGTGTAATGGTCCTCGGAATGAGACGAGCGTACTACTTTGACCAAGATTCCTCCAAGACTGTGCGCGACAAATATCAATGGACGAGATGCCTAAGCTTGGTCAACGGCAGTAACTTTAGAGTGTGGATTTTGGCATACACTTTGTTTGCGTTCCTGTTGCAATGCTACCATCAAGTCATTCCCATGCTGCGATATGTTTTGTTGATCGCTTGTTCCAAAGAACTCAGAAATCACTTTGCTATCATAACCCCATGTCAATATTCTAGCCTGGGCAAATATGGGGTCCTGCGAAAGGATGTCATAAGGCCAGAAGACAGCTTCTCGGACTGGGGCGGACGAGACGAGGGAGGGTGAGCTAAAGAAGCGCCGTTTAGGGGGCATCGGCTTATATATCCAAGTCTTCTCCGCGTGTCCTTGAAGTCCATGGACGAAAACAATACTATCAATGGTGAGCGATTGCGAGGAAGAGTCCTTCAAAAGAGATAACCTTACTCAACAATCGCCTCCAGCGGATTGGATACGCATGAGAATCCAATAGATTGGATCGTAGGCTTCTTTCGGGCAATGTGATTAGGTATCTTGACACGTTCAGATCCAGATGCGTGGGAAGAAAGCCGTCGTAGAGTTGTATCACTAGGCTTATTGCTCAATGCCTCCTCTTGTCGTATCAGCAGAAGATCCTGTTGGAATGTGAGATTAGGTAGCGAGGTTGTTAGTCTAGGTACATCTCCTGCTGATATATCTGGGATGGCTGATGGGGTAAATGGCCAGTCACTGCTTGTAGCAGGTGAAGTAAGCGCATGCGGCTCTATTCGTTCATTGTCTGGTGTCTCATCTTCGTCAACCACCGTAGGAATATCGGTAGCAGAGGTTTCTTCGGGGGGTACAAGTGTTGATTTTGCCCCAGCTTTGAGGAGAATTGTCACGGCCTCAAAATGGCCTTGGTCATCCGCTGCCTTTAAAGCGCATCCATATTTCCCGCCGGGAGCATCTATGTTTAACGCGCCTCCGAGTTCGAGAAGACTACGTATGACATTAGCATGACCAGCGAAGGCTGCGATCTGAAGTGCTGTACAATCCCCATCACCCAGAGCATTGATGTCGGCACCGGCACCGAGTAATGCTTCAACAATGTCAGAGTTTCCAATCCACGCAGAAGCTTGAAGGGCATTCCCGTATGGTCCGCCTACAATATTGACGTTTGCCTCCTTTTTGAGAAGAAAACTTACCACTGCAACTCTGCCCCGAGAAGCAGCAGCAGAGAGTGCAGTCCCGTGTAGCCGACTCGTTTGGTTAATCTGGGCGCCTTTGTGCAATAGCAACCGAACAACCGCCAAATGTCCCTCGGCTGCGGCCATCTGAAAGGGAGAGATTCCTGATGGTCCTCTGGCGTTAATAGAAGCCCCCTTTTTGAGAAGAATGTTAACTATGTTTGCATGTCCAGAAGCAGAAGCAGCATGTATAGCAGCTCCATCAGAGCCAGGTTGGCCATTCACATTCGCCCCCGCATCAATAAAAGCCAGGAGCTCTCTTTCGTGGTTGGATTTCGCGGCATTGATGAGGGAATTCGTGAGTCTCCTCCGACCCTCTGCGCTTCTCCCTTCGTTGGGATTGATGGAAATGCTCTTGCGCCACCAGTGACGCTTGATGGTGTAAGGTGTGTTGAGCAAGAAAGTACTTCCCGCACTTGGATACAGTCGCTGTGTTCGCAATAGACGAACGAGGTCATAAAATGCCTTTTCAACATTGACACAGTTCTTTGCTGATGCTTCTACGAACACACAGCCAATTTCCCTTGCCAGTGCATCTCCTTCCTGCGTGGAGACTTCTCTCTCGGTTACACGGTCACTCTTGTTTCCCACTAGTAGGCAGATAGGGGAGCACGAAGGAGCAGTAGACGACGGGAGTGGTGACCCGGGATAGGAGGGAGAGGACATTGATGGTTCTTTGACCCTCATGAGCTGATTGTAGAATTTATTCATGCGCGTGAAAGAAGACCGACTCGATATGCTGTACACGAGGAGGAAAGCTTCGCCATCACGTATCCACTGGTCCCGCAAAGCTGTGTATTCCTCCTGTCCAGCAGTATCCAGTATTTCCAGCATACATGATTGGTTATCGACCACGACTTGTTTGCGGTAGGAGTCTTCGATCGTAGGATCGTATGTTTCGACGAAATGGTTCAGAGTAACCTACTCAATTTTAGCTGGTTCCCCCCATCTTATCTCGGGCTATTGACTGCAAACCTGGATTGTCAAAGCTGTCTTTCCAACACCCCCGTCCCCCAACATAACCAACTTATAAAGTTCCATTTTGCCCGCCACTTCGCAGTTGGTCAGCTCGCTTTGAATCTGCGAACACGGTTGAAGTGGACGAGGCTCTCTCTCAAAAAAGCAAATCATGAGGCTGAAGGTTGTATCTGCTGCTGCCAAAAATAGATTTTGAATCCCTGTTCATGATGAGGTCGTATTCCGCCCTCTGTTATGCTGTTATCACAGCAAAATTCGACCATAGTAAAAGTCGGTCTTCTCAAATAACAACTCCAGTCATCGTGCCATTTCTAATGATGACCTCAATCATCTTGGTTGTACGCCTCTTAGACTGCAAGCAAGGAAAGGAAGAGGCGGTACTTTTTACAATTCTTTCTTCTTTCTTTAGAACCTATTTCTAGGCTGAAAACGGGGGGTTGTCAAGCTTGCTTCAATAAGTAGGTCAGAGTCAAGTCTGAAGTCCTGAATTGACTTTGTTCTTGGGAGGCAACTTCAGACTCTCCACACTGTACGTTCTGAAATTAAAGCATTTACTTTGAAGAGTTCGCTAGGGGTGCACGCATTCGTGGGACATTTCACATCCAACCTGAATATTTACTGACTTGTCTCCCGACGTGCTCACTTTCTTGGCTACTATATCGATTTTGTAAGACAAAGTACTCACTTATCTAGGTTTTATACTGTTTAGCAAGATTTTTGGTTCAAAATAGGATGTGCCGCAAATGATTTTATCTGCACCCCCTTGGTGCCTAATAAAATCTACCTTGGTTCCAGTCCATGATTTTCAAGAAGGAATCTATTATCTTGTGTAACTTAAGGAACACCCTCACATAGCTCGGTGACGGATTCCGCGGAATCCGCGAACCAATTCTCGCATCACTTCACATACGAGGCATTTAACTATATAGGTAACGCATTTAGCATCTCATGTCAGAGTCACTCAGCATCAAGGTCTTCGGAGCAATTTGAAAGTCCTTGATATCGATATCGCCGATATTTGAGGAGCCCCGATGGTGCCCAGAGTAAGCTTAATTTGCTACTTCAGGACTGATGCCTGTGCCGACGCAGGACTACAGGTGCCCGCTTAAACATTACCCAATGAGGGCTCTTAGATTAAATGCAATTGCATTGGATGGGATGTTGGGATTGGAACTATATAGGTAACCATCGCATCTAAGATATCTGGGTCAATTCTACATTCCAATCTTACCTTTTCCGAAGGTCATGGCAATCATGGATTTCACGAGTATTGAAGGAGCTTTCGTCTTGGTAAGTTAATCCTAAATCCTCAACTGAATAAATCACAAGTCACAAAGCAAATCGTGACCTTTTTCACTGATAATCACTTGAAATCTCTCGATTTCGATGCTCTACTTCGAACGAACTAGGAGTGCTACAAGAGCACAAGTACTCCTAGTCCTGAACCAGCAACCAACATATTTTTAACGCTAATGATGACATTCAGATTCTCGTCCTCATTTTCAGCCGAATAATCTGGAATCTCTACTTCCATCCCTTATCGAAATATCCCGGTCCCAAAATCTTCGCCGCGAGTAATCTTGTCTCTTCCGCCTATGCGATACAAGGAAAACGTACCTACAAAGTCACAGAGCTCCACAACAAATATGGCCCAGTGGGTTACCTCACTATCCTCTCTCGTATCAAAAAACCCGAAGAGCTAATCCCAACCATCAGATTGTAAGAGTTGCACCCAACGAACTATCCTACGTGACCCCGCAAGCATGGAAGGATATCTATACTGCATCCAAATCCCATGGTATACCGCAAATCCAGAAATATGTCCCAAAAAACGCTCCAGAATTTGAGAAGAACACCCTAGTTAGTCAAGAAGAGGATGACCAGCATGCTCGACTCCGAAAACCCCTTGCGCCGGGATTCAGCATCAGTGAGATTCGGAATCGTGAAGGGACGATAAGTAAACATACGAATGATTTCCTTGGTCTTTTGAGACGAAAGGAAGACAAAGGGGAAGAGATGGATATACTTTATTGGTTTGAATGTTTGACTGCGGATGTGATTTGTGAGATGACTTATGGGGAGCCGTTCCATGCTCTGTGAGTTCCGTCTTTCTCTTGAGTTTTTTCTTCTCTTCTCTCCTGATTATTTCATAGCTACTGTGCGTCTACTAATTCGTTATGACGAAAAGCGAGAAGGAGACGAGACCGGAAGCAATCCACAACGCGAATTCATTGCTGAGAAGTTTCCACATCTCCATAGCATTCATGAGAGTCTGGCCATTCCTCTATATCTACATGCTTTTTAACCTCTTCGAAATACTTAAGCTCCAAGATTCTCTCAAGAATCTCGTCGACGATAACTTGGCAGCTCGCACGGATAGACTGGCAAAAAATGATGGAGCAGAGCGTCAAAAGGATTTGTTCGTCGATCAACCCTTTTTTCATTGATTCTCGTCACTGATTCTTCTCCAATAGTGTCGATTTTCTGTCCCGAGATATTGGGGCAGAACACTCCCTCAAGCCGAAGGAAATAGGCGGTGTATCAAGTGATTTGATGATAGCAGGAGCAGATACAGTAGCAAATGCCCTAAGTGTAATAACCCCTAGAGAGTGTGGCGATTTGTGGCGGAGACCCAAATCTTATTTTCACCGTGCAAAAGATCCAGGAGAAAGTTATTGTTCGAAACTGGCTCGAACAATTATCTCATATTGGGCGAGGCGGTATTGATTGATTCTCCGGGATAACCTAGTACAAGGTCTCAACTGACAGCCACAAATGCCTGCACCCACTGAAACCCTCCTTACAGTGCTCATATCCTTACTAAATTTGCAAAACAGGGACTGCTCTACTTGCTACTCAAGAATCCATTGAAACTCAAGCTCCTGACCGAGGAAATACGCACCACCTGCAAGTCCGAAAACCAAATCACATTAACCAGCACTACCAACTTGAAATACCAAAACGCGACAATCTCCGAATCAATGAGACTATTCCCTTCAGGACCTGAAACAATAAGAAGGAAAGTGGGGGCTGAGGGAAGCATGATTTGTGGACAGCATGTTCCGGGAAATGTAAGACAGGCTCTCATGTTTTCATCTTAGAGTCATACTGAAACTTGCATACTAGACCCTCGTAGGAGTCTATCACTGGGCGGCTGGCCATAACACTGCAAGTTGGCACGAAACTGAGTCCTTCATCCCAGAACGCTGGTTGGGTGACGAGAAATTCGCTAATGACGTTCCTGGTGTCATCTCGCCCTTCCAAGCTGGACCAAGAAATTGTATTGGCCAGAATTTGGCTTTGGGGCAGATTCGATTTGTTATGGCTAAGTTATTATGGAAGTGAGTTTTCTTCGTTGTATTTGCGCGGGAGGGGAGAGGGCTGATTGTGTGATGTTAGTTTTGATGTTGAGTTGTGTGAAGAGTCGGAGGATTGGATCAACATGCCTGCTTGGACTGTTTCTTATGAGAAACCGCCTTTGATGGTAAAGTTGAAATCCGTGGTGAGATGAAGAACTTGTGGCATTGTGGTTTGACGGAGGGTTGGTTCTAGCGGAAATTTGGGATTAAATGAGAGAGCGACGTGTGAACGCCAGGATTGTTTGTTTTGTCGTACTTCATTAAAATGGCTTGATATTTCCAACACCTCTAAGGAGAATGGCTTTATGAAACACTTTCTGCCATACAGAATGATAACAAACCCTTAGCCCCTCAAAGACTCGCAGCTTTTTTAAATTTCCCAATGTTACTCCCGTTCAAGCGAATACATTTAGCGTATACTCCGTAGAGTCACAAATACCCGAATGAGTTTCCAATGAACAGTCTCTTGGATGCCACCCCTCTCCTCCCCTCAAACAATAATGATTGTACTTAAAATTGACCTCCGATGTAAGAAACCTGCGACGATCCTTCAGCGCGTGCCAAAGATCACAGGAAAAGTCCTCGGAATCCATCTCGGTAACTGTTGGAATGTCGATGGTTGAGAGGAGAAGATCGAAGAATGAATCAAGGTTGAAAACGAAGCGTGCAGAGCTACTATGTATCTAGGTGATGTTTGAACAACATTTTATCTTTCCCTAATCGTTGACTTTACAACAGCCACAAGAAGGGGATTGAGAAACACTCTTTCCTTCCAGAAGTAGGTATTGGAAACCAGATTCTAGATTCCGCTTGATAACCATGATGCGGCCGAAAAAAAATCAATCGAGCAGGCGGGCGGGCAGTTTTGATAGTAATAGATATATATATATATATATATTATATAACCATGTTGCTGTGTTAAAATGGTTGTGACACATGATGAAGAAATCTGCTAGTCTTTGATTGGCTAACCTTAATCTTCCCTCCGATCCAACCCAACCCCTGCAGAAAAGTCATGACATCGTCACTCTGAGAAGTCTCCTCTGCAAGAAGAACAATAACCCCCTCAGCAACGACTCAGAATGTCCTCAAAGTCCTGTGTATCTTGCCTGCGGGTCGTGAGACGCCAATCGCACATTCTTCCAATTGTTTGCTCTCCCATTCCTATTCCAAAAGCGCAGTTTTAACCCCTTCACAGGCTAGGAACACGACCCGAAGCATCATATCTTCAAGAGCATTCGCAACATCACCTATACGGCCAGCAAATGCCCCGAGCCCCAATGCACCCACTAAAGCCGCGAAGAAAGACGTGGAGCCTAGGAAGATTGGTGGAATAACGGAAACCTACACGGCGTACGGCGCGACGGAGGCGATGTACAAGGAATGCGCGCGACACGCAGATTACAAAATCCCCAAAGCAGCAGAGGAAGACGCAGAGGTCCCCAAGACAGAGGACGGAGAAGACCTCGGGGTCGGAGGAGGGTGGTGGCATAACGGTTGGTTCCAGTCAGGTCCACTCCACAACTCCATTTCTAACCTGCATCGCAGACTTGGGATTGAAACCAACCTTCAGCACTTGGTCGCAAGTCACGATGCTACATATATACCTCCTCACCGTTCGATTTCGAGGTTTCCCTCCTGATATATGCAAAATATGGCAGCAACATATCCTCAACCACTTTTTCTACGATATGGAAGATAAAATGGCCGTTCAGCACGGCATGACTGCTGCTGGTACACGACAGAAATACCTGAAGGATATATTCGTACAATGGAGAGGAATTCTCGCTGCATATGATGAGGGCTTGGCGAAGAATGATGCTGTTCTGGCATCCGCGCTTTGGAGGAACATTTTCAAGGCAGATGAGAATGTTGATGTTGTAAAGCTTGCTCAGATTGTAAGCTTTATGAGGAAGTCTTTGGTCAAACTGGACTCAATGGATGATTTGGAAATCATGCAAAAGGGTATGAATTTTGTGAATCCAGCGGGCGAAAAAATTATCATGGGAGCTTCTGGCAAGGACACAATTCCAGAGAAGTAGTGGCTCTTGTTCAAGTGGGTGTAGACTACAACGTGTACAACAATGTAAGATCAAGGTACTATAGGAGAAAAACTCCACACATCAAACCAACACTAGATTATGAGTCCTGGGAAGGTTCCAAGAACTTGTTTATCTTCTATATACAGTGTAGAACAAATATCGAACGATAATTAAAACTCAGTCGCTTACAGTGCTTGTTCTGGTTCACGCTGCCCCCGCTAACATAGTTTTGACCTGAGAACATCGAAAAAGAGTAGGTGTTTGGTTTAGAGCCTTTCAGCTTCGTCTACTTAGATACGGAAGCTGACCAGTAGACATTAGACTCTCTATTGACAGGGCATTATGAACCCCGATAGGTTGAAGATATTCAGTCAACTTTTTCGCATATCCAGCAGCCACGGCAGCAGCGCTCCATAACCATTGATCGTCCTTATTTCCTTCGCAACAGTTGCAGATACTTCGAATCATGAAGCATAAGTTTTAATCAATCATAAATAAAGACGACAAGGTATTTACAAGCCACCTTACAGAAAGAACCCCCTTCCCCTCCTCAAAAAAACCCCTCTCCTCCTTCACTCCATTCTTTGCTTCCCTTCCAACTCTTTACCCACCCATTGGATTCCCCGGTAAAGTCGTCATCCACCCATCAGCATCCTCAACCACCGTCTTCTGAATCTTACACTGATTAGCCGCCCCAATAGCCTGACTCTTCTGCTTCCCACACTCAGCACTAAAACACCCATTATCATCCATGGCCCTCTGCAGCGCGTCTCCCTTCCACCCAAACACATAGTCTCCATGCTGTCCATACCCCGTCGGGTCACCCGTGCTCAGAACAAGTGGTTGCGACCCATCGGTGGGCCACTCTGCTTTGTTGTTGAATTTCGTCGTGTCCCAGACGATTTCTAGCATCAGTTGGGGGATCTTGACGGGGTGCGTGGAGGGGCATTCGCTGGGCATGAGGAAGTCGGCGGGTCCTTTGGTGGGGTAGGCGACGTGGTCTTGGTGGTTTGGGGTGTCGAGGTTTTTACCGTCCCAGCAGCTGGGGCTGTTAGTATCTGGGTCGCAAGCATAAAGGGAACAGGGACAGGACGTACGTGGGATAGAGAATGTTTGACCGAATACCACCTAGACACGGTCCTGGGGGGAAACCCTCGGTGTCAATTTTTGGATCTGAGCAAGGTGCTCTGTCATCTCCTCCGAAGTTTGGACCGGTGTAGCAGCGGTAACAACTTTGCATTTTGTATTTCGGGGTGCGCTGCGGAAGGGGTTGAAATCAGTATTCATGTTTCTTAAAGCATCCATGGAGAAATGAAAAGTATGACGGGAACGTGAGAGGAGGGAAGTTGTTTGAGAAAACAAAGTCTCAACCCGCATGAGGCAAATTATGATTGTAAATGAGACTCGGGAAACACTTACTCGCATTGGGTCACCGACTAGCATGCGGAAACCCTGAGTGGGAAAAGTCAGTACTACTGGACGGAGATGTCGAGGTGATATGCAGGAGAGCTTACAGGCTTGAAAGCTGTGACTTGGCCTTTGCCCTGGGAAATGTAGTACACGACAATGCCCCCATTGATCTGTGTAGTAAACTTGTCGTTGAACAGTAATCTGAACCAAGAACGAATTAGCTATCGTCTCAAGGGTTTTCCATTGCAAACGGCAGAATATATTCCCAGACATACCTATTCGGAACCTGAGGAACCCGCTTATAAGTCCCATTCCTCGCCTTGAAATAAACATTTGCAGTCCAATAATTCGACAAGTCATCAGCAGGACCACAAGTCGTACAAGAAGCAAGACTAGAGACATCCGTAGAAGGGATCGAAGCATTGAATGCGTTCCCACCAACAACCTGATGCATATGAGGCGTCCCGATCAATCCAGGATTAACTAAAGGATCCAGACGTTCGACGGTGATTTGAGAGCATCCAAATCGCAGATGATTCAAGCCTCTGGGAAGGTTAAGTCCCTGTCCGCTGACCACCGTCGCAAGGAGGAGTGTTGACCAAAGCATGATGAATATATAAAACTCAGAATAGCTTGTTGACGGGTATCGACTCGATGACAAGTAAATAGCCCGACAAAAGAGAAGAGAAACAAAGGGAGCTGCTTAGCCGTTATATCCTTAACGTCTGGACTTCCCAAAAAGTAGATATGATGACCTGGTTCCATGGTCGCTAAAAGACATCACCCCCTACACAACTGCCGAGGTACCTCATCGCGAAATCAAATGTAGGAACAATTTGGATATCTCTAAATATTAGGCGGGGTATATCTTGGCACCTCAAGTTTCCTGATACCCGGAACCTATCAGCGAAATTATTGATCGAGTTTGCTACTCCCGAGAGATGGTTTGAAATTAACATGGCAGTTGGGCAATAGTAGGAGAGGGGGAGATCTGGAAATTAATATGGATCGAGATTGGATACTGTGCAACCTTCTATAAAAAGATGAAGAAACAGCTTGAGATAAGTTTAAGGTAGGAAAATCAAAGAGAAAAACCAATGAAGTGAGAGAACCAATGGGATCATGTTATTGTTTGAGACGCTTATTCAGGAGGAGCAAGCTTGTAAGGTAGCGCGAACTGAAGAATTGTGAGACTCGCCACAGAACGGCTGGTTCCGAAAACTTGAACTAGTCCATGTTAAATTTACTTTTTTCATGAATCTACATCTCGGGGTTTGTGACGTTGAGTTTGTGTAGCTTGTACTCGTAGAAAGTATGTCGCACGCTTGTTAAGGCACGTTATCTCCTCAAGTCGAGCACATTTTTATCCCCACGAAATTTCAGAGAAGTCCTGCTCTTCGTAAAAATCGTGCTGGTTGATGCGCCCCTTTTAACACTTCTGATCGTGGGATTTGCATTATCCTCCAACCCGTGAAGCCAAACAACTTTCCTGACTAGATCTGGTGCGGAGAGAACCACAATTTCGACACAAAGAAATCTATGCCATAGAATGAACCGACAGATCAATTCAAGAAAATTGAGGAGCTGAAGTTTTTTTTTGGTATTGCGTGTGTTTTTATTTAAGAAAGAATGAAGTTGAGCTTGACAATGTGAGATATGTGAGCATTACTCTGCAAACATCCCACCTACCTATTGCTCGAGTGGATTCGTGTAATTGTGAATATTGTTCTAAAGGACTTCGGAAAATTAAGACGCTGGGTTCATAATTCTCCCAAATCTATTGAAACAATACTTTTCATTCTCCTAGACACTTTCATCGACTAGGGTAAAAGGAGCTGTTCACAAAATAATGCTCGCTTCTCTCACGGCAGCCAAGTGAAATGGACAATCTAAGCATGTCGAAAGTATTGTTCGAGAAGGGGTCTAGCTCCTCTGTCAATATAATAAATACTTGACATATATTCAAGTAACGAGAGAACAGAGGGTAAGGCCTCGTTCAAACATCGTGAGAATCATTAAAAGAGAAAACAAACAGCAAAAGACATCTGATACGGCCTTCTCATCACCCGATTCTTAATACTCCATTTCCAAAAGATTCTCTAAAAATGTGCAGCCACAGAAATAGGGGGATTAATGTATGCCCGATTACGGAATTCCGTACCAATACACATACCTACTCTCGGAGGTCGGAGGAATATACACCCCGTACTTCATGAACTATACAATCCGAAACTGTAGCCACTGGCCGACTGGTGGGAATGATGGGATAGGTTATCGGTATTCTCGGGATGGTAATCACGGCACCGCCCGTTCATAGAGTATCTCGCAAATATGTACTCCAGATCCTTGAGTCTTTGCATCTTGGCACTCCTCACCTCGCAAGTCTTGGAGTTTCTGACAGCATGAACACGTATCCAATGAGGCTCAAGCGAAAGCGAAGAATCCGATCAAGAATCGTGAGGATGGATATCATGATTGGCCGGAGAGGTGTGACAGCTGGTCTCGTGGTAATTTGCTGTTCAGCGCGCTGGTGAGGCTGTTGTGACTCGGCTTTCTGGGCGTGTGTCATGAATGCGAAGAGACGAGAGTTCAGGTCAAGATTAGAAGGGAAAGAAGCTCAAACAACTGCGTAGAAACAAGTCGTCCTCTTCTCCCTTTTGAGACGAGCCAAAAGGCTTTCTTCGGAATATGTAAAGGGGGGTCGCTGTGAGCCGCAAAGTGAAGCATGGCATTCCTTTTTGTAAATAGCCGCCAAGAGCGGATATTCGGCACACGAGCGGGAGAGAGGAGAGCTTCTTATTGAGATTGCTCTGATAGGCTCACCTGTTGGGGTATTGTGGGGACAAAGAAGACATGAGACAACTTGCAGGTGAACAACCTGACCTTTCGTCATCGCGATGAAAAAACCCATGTACTTGCAGATAAACGATCCGAACCGCCTTTCCTTGCCTTCTTCCCCTTCCGTATGAGGAAAAGAGACACAAGATTGAAGTTGGGAAGGAGAGGAGACATCCATATCCATGTTATACTCGGTATTGTAGAAGATCCCGAAATCACCTTTCAAACGTCTTTTTCTTTTAGATTGAGTCTGAAGATCTAAGATATCTCTAGGTAGTGGGACCGAAATAAACCAACCTATGAAACTTGATCAAGTCGGTTCCACCTCTTTTATATTGACCCCGTTTGGAGCATCGCAAAGTCGTCCATCTTCGGACCGTCGTCCTTGTCGTCGTAATCATTCTCGCTTCTGCTACAAGTACCAGTACTAGCACCAGCCTGAGGGAACGGCCAATGAAGAAGCCGAGGGCGACGTTCTTCTTCATCGCAAGACTTCAAACTGCGGGGCTCCATCAAAAAAATACTGCAAGTAGGTACCATTTGGCGGTATCATCTTCTTGGCGCCTTCTAAGAAAAGCATCCGCGTCGTTGATCACCTTGAAAAGGCGCTGCCCGCTGCTTGCTTGGTGTTTTGCCGTTTGCCGGCCTTTCCTGGAGCGTGGACTTGGCCAAGCAATGCTCAACTCCACCTCCAACTCCTGGCATTAAGTACAGTATGGTAAGATCCCCCCCCCCCGCTAGTCTCGTGCCTTGTTTGCTTTCTTTGCTCCTTTTATTTCTTCTGCAATATCGAACTGTCTGTCTTTAAAATCCGCCTCTCCCCTCTCTTTTACACCCTTTTCTGGCCTTGGTCTAGGTTCTTGGTATTGTGGTCATCGCCCCTTCCATCTTTGTTGACGGAAACCGAACGACCAATAAGAAAATATCATTGCGTCACCCCATCGACCTTCAGAAAGGAGTTACTTTTACGAGGGAATCGTTCATTCGACTTCCACTCTACTATCTCCAACATTCGTAAATATCGCTTCACGAAATTCTTATCCTTTGCCGAGCGATCCGAGATAGTTTTATAGGCCGGAAGAGAGGGGAACGAAAAGTGGTGGATATCGAACGAGCAATCGTACCGCCAAAATGGCTTCCAACATGACAGTAACCTACGAGGAGCCGGAATGGAATAGTGCTCCCGCGTGGAAACTGCCTGGGTGGGCAGAACCAATAGTGAGGGAAACGAGTCAACAATTTCAAATACATACTAACAGTTATCCAAGATGGTTGCCAGTATTCTCGTTGGATCAATGGTACTCACGAGACGTCGGGGCTACCGGATATTTGAGAAGAGAAAAGGATATTCTCTGGTCGACGACGAATCCGACTACGATTCCGCGAGATCATCCGATGACTTGATTGCAAGAGAGCATATGATTGGGGTCGACAGTGAGAGTATAGATTCCATGTCAACGATGAAATTTCCACCAAAGAAGAGAAGAGTTTGTGGAGCCTCGATATATACACCGAACACCTCAAGATTTGCGGATCATTATCACAGCCGAATCATGCAACGATTTCCTTTTTTGATGGAAATGTTCTACTGGATTGTGACCTACGCCTTCTACCGGTGCACCAGTGTATTTTCCCAGGCTCTGTTCTCAAAGTCGGGGATTTGGGATATTGCACAGGAGCATGGGCTGGCAGTGTTGGAGTTTGAGCAGTTTTCGTGGTTGAGCTTTCTCTGGCCGGTACACGAAAGGGACGTACAACAGTGGTTTATGCATGGTCATCAAACTTTCTTGACCGTCTTGAACCGCTCGTATGCCTTGATCCATATTCCAGGCACCGTTGGGTATGTACACCACTTGATGTTGGTGAAATGTAATTATTTTCGCTAACACTCGATAGCTTCATCGCATGGTACTACTATGCCGCTCCATCCTTCAACACCTTCGCCCGTGTGCGACGAACGATGACCCTCACGAACCTCTTCGCTTTCATCATCTTCATCTTCTACCCATGCATGCCTCCACGACTTTTACCACAAGAGTACGGTTTCCTCGATAGCGTGGGACACAATAACGCTCAGAGCGTTTGGATGAGTGGAAAATACGTCAACTCGTTGGCAGCTATGCCATCGATGCACTTTGGATATTCCTTCTGCATAGGCACTACCTTGCTCTACCACTCTGGAGTTTTCCGTAAAACGCTTGAACCTGGAGAGCAACGCAAATCCAAGCCATGGGCCATTTTCTATGTGTTACTCGCAATTGGATACCCCTCGTGGATTCTCATCACCATCGTCGCGACGGCGAACCACTATTATCTCGATGCGTGTGCGGCATTCTTTGTCGCCATCGCTGCTTTTCTTTGTAACAAGGTATTTTTCACTATGATTCCACTAGAGGATCTTCTGCTGTGGTGTTTGAGGTTGGAGAAGCCAATTCCCACGACGGGGGACAGAACCCGAAAGGGTCGTTCGCCATAGGTTTGCTTGATTGTATACAATAGCATGAGACTGGCGTTCAAAGTTGCATAGAAGCCGAATTGGCAGTTTGTCTTTTTGAGATACCTTAGCGAAATATACAGGACACGGGACTGGCGTTTTTTGGTTGTGGTTTGGGAGAATGGGTGGTCCTACCTTCGTTTTTGGCTTGCTTTTTGGAAGCATCCCTAGTTCAGAGATTAATCAATTTATATATATATATATACATGTCCCTATCATAAAGGATTGTCAGCAGGACGTTGAAAGTTTCCTTTTCCAGATGTGGATACTTATGGCTTCGCCGCTTGTAGTTCAAATCCTTAGCTCCAACCCTATACGATCGACACCACACGTGAGGCCGTTCCTGAGGTGACAGGAGATGATGCTGGTACCTGAAAATCAACAGGAAAAGCAGCACCAGATACTCTTTCTAGGAGAGCTGGAGAGGAACATCAATTACCCTGAACTATATATCCCTAGAGGGGTTTTGAGTATTATAATCATACCATGCAGCTATATATCAATTTTGCTTTTACTATTTCGGATGTTTTTGCAGTGTATCTGCGATTGCCGTTTTTCTTCTCCCGCAGAGCTCCAGCAGGGGTCGGTCGTCTTGCGCGCACCCAACCTCTCTCCCCCAACCTCCTCTTTCCTCAGCTTCCTCACTCCTCCCCCGCCTCACTCTTTTCTTTAATTCCCTCTCACTTTCTATCGACTGCTGGTATCCCCTCATTCGTCATTTCCGACACTCATTTACTCGTTCGCGACACAATTTACTTCCCTCATTAGACCCCAGACTTCACTTCCCATCGTTGGACCTTCTATCGCATTTCTTACGCAAACACGCAAACACGCAAGCACCCAGTTCCCACTACCAACACTTCATACACAATGGCGGACGCTGGCGAAGTTTTCCCGGAAGTGGCAGAGGATGTCGCCATGGGAGAGGAGGTTGCTGTCGAGATTGACGCTTCAGCTGCGACTGGGGAGGAGGCTGGCGAGGGGTCTGCCCCAGAAGAGGCCATGGAGACCATTGAGAATGTACCCGCGCGAGTGACATACATTGACTACTTGAAAAGTCCAGTGGTCAGCTTGTTGGTCGGACAAGGCGATGAGCAAGCGCTTTTGACGGCGCATCAAGCTCTTCTCGTCACCTCGCCTTGGTTCGCGGAAGCCTGCTCCAAATTCGCAAACGATATTTCTGTAAGCGCATGCAATTGATCCGCCAGATTGATCGCGGACTAAATCCAGCCCTAGGAACGACGAATTGACCTTCTTGACGAAGATCTCGATGCCGTCGGATGTTTTCTCGAATTCTTGTATACAGGCGATTACTTCCCT
Organism: Hymenoscyphus scutula; assembly: GCA_001399465.1. Taxonomy (NCBI): domain Eukaryota; kingdom Fungi; phylum Ascomycota; class Leotiomycetes; order Helotiales; family Helotiaceae; genus Hymenoscyphus; species Hymenoscyphus scutula. Next base: position 215,746 of record LKTO01000009.1, read on the forward strand.
CGCAAGATTGCGGGCACCCGTGAACTCGAACGCGACCCGACAGCCCCAGATATTGACGAGACAGGCGACCAGCTCTTGAAGCACGCCCGTGTCTACACTCTCGCCGATAGCCTCAGTCTCCCAACACTCAAATCCCTCGCCTCGAGCAAAATCCACGCCGTCGATTCCACCGCCAAGGGCGAGATCGCATACGCAAGATACGTGTATGCGCACACTCAGAAGGACGATATATCTATTCGCGCGCCTGTTGCCAATTTCTGGGCTACCAGATCACACACCTTGCGCTCGGAAGCCGAGGACGAATTCCGTATGATGTGCTTGGAATTCCCGCAATTCGGATACGATGTTCTCAGTACGTTCCTCTATAATCCTTTTCTTTATATGTATATATATGTACTAACAATTTTCCAGCTCGTGTCTTGGACGAGAAGCTCAAGAGAGAGAAGAACGAGAAGACGCACCCCACACCCGGCAGCTCCCGCAAGCGTCCTCGTGCCTCTGTTATTTAAACGCCATGATTAAATACCCGAGACATATTTTGAACGGCTCATGTAAAAGCGCCTGTTCTTTTATTGTTGCCCGAATTTCCATATTGTACCGTATGTACACATTTGCTATCAGCTTTACAAAAAACTACACCTTCATTATATCCTGAATCACACAACTACTTTACTTCGATGGATCCGGCCATATAAACTTTCGGCGATTGGTGGACAAAATCTAAATGCAGGCTTAATGGGGTTAGGTCTCCAAGGGGTGTTCAGAAATGGGAGGTGTACTGGAAGGAAGGAATAATAGGCTTCTCCTTTTTTTTGCTATTTGGGTGTTTTTGGGCAAGTGTAGATAGCTTTCCCTGGCTATATATTTGTAAATGTACCAACAGAGAAGGAAATAAATGAACAGCAGAAAAAAGTTTATAATATTCAACCCAACCCTGGTTTGGTACCTCTGGTTACTGTGACACCCGTGTCTGTTTCGTGGGGTTCTTAGATGGAAGCATGCAAGGGGAATCATGTGTTCATTCGAGCTACCATCTAGGAGTGCGACCCGTTATGAGTACAAGAGAAGGGTGTGACGTTTCTCAAGTTACTTTATTTAAACTACTTCGAGGACTTTTCTTTCGATGACACCTCTTTCTTCACCTCGAATGATTATCTCATGTTTTGGGCAAAGGAAAGTTGTCACTTGCTCTACGAGACGAGACGGGAGAACTTCCGCTTAGATACCCATTCCGATTCTCTCACGCCCCTTCTCAAAACAAGTCATGGTTTTTCTTTTGCAATATTTTTCAATTTCATGATTTCGTTATGTAGCTAATCTATTCCAATTCTATCCATCGAGAGGATGAAGAGATAATAGTTAGTTGGTTGATTTGGTTGATTAGGAAAATCGTTGGTACGCCCGTATGCCCCCCCCTAAAAGCCATTTCCCTGTCCCATCCCTTCCTTTCCATGTCCTGCCATTCCGATCCGATCCATTCTTTCCGTGCTAACCCCTCCCAATTTGAGAAATAGAATATTAGCGTAGGAAAGCTTGTGATCACAAGTGAAGATTTTCTCCATCCTTCTCCTTTCGACGAGCTTTCTTTGGCTCGTCTCCCTATTCAGGTGGATGAGCTCAGAAGGCCAAATGAAACCTCGATATAGACATCGTTCATTCGCGTCGCTCATCATCATCATCCCAATTTTCATTCATCCCTTTCGTGGTTCTTTTTTTTGTTGTTGGTTTGTTTGTTTGCGTTTTCGTTCTTTGGGAAAAAATTAATACCGAAATCCCCTCCCTCTATCCTAAGTTACCCACCCTCACCCATTCCACATCGTCAATCTCTCTCTCCCTTCTTCCACCAAATAGATGGCCAAATCATGCTCCAGCAACAGGATAAGGATCATACACCGTTCGCTGTTGCTGTTGCTGATGCAATTGATCATGAATCATCCTTTGTTCACTCCCCGCACTCTGCGGACTCCGCTGCTCATGTTCATAAGCCCTCTCATGCTCATATCCCCGCGGCTCCTGCGCATACCCCCTCGGTTCCTGCTCATAAGATCGAGGAGGCTCCTGCTTATACTCGTGATCATATGGTGGACGAGAGTCGTGTTTGTATCCATCTTGGGGACTCATACCTACGCTTTCTCGCCGCATGGTGTCCATTTGCTGGGGTGGAGGGCCTTGTTGTTGCTGTTGCTGTTGAGCCATACCGACGCTTTCTCGACGGAGGGAGTTGGGTGCGTAGACACCTGAGGCGCGGGTCGTGACGGCGCCTGGGATTTGGTTGGAGGGGTGGTAGAGGAGGGCTCCGATGTTGTGGACGAAGAGGGGGTAGAGCATTTCAGTGATTTTCTCCTTGTTGGCGAATTCGAGGGCTTTTTCAAAGGGGATCCAGACGCCTTTTAGATGCATTGGACCTTGGAGATATTTAGCATCTGTTGTTTTTGTTTGACTGGAAGATGAGAGGGTGGGAAGAAGGAGTGACATACCTATTTTCACGACATGCTTTTGTTTTTCCGCCTTTAGAATTCCATCACGACGACCGCGGGTCATGCCCGCTACGTTGAGAAGCTTGGTGCCATTGATCATGTGGTTGTCTGTGAGAATCAAGTCAACAATGATTTTGGGGAGGTGAAGGAGGGTGTGGGGTATAGGTACGGCCCGTACGGGAGGGTCGGAAGCGGGAAGGGGCACAGGAGGGGAGACCAACCTTCTCGACGAGCTACACATGTTCCCTTGACGTCAACTTGAAAGCAGAGAGTGCCTTCGTCTTCCCATAGGGTGGCTGTTACTCTGGGTTTCGATCCTGGTGGGGCGATTTGGCCAGATGTATCTGCTGGCATTTCTTGTTGCTGCTGCTGTTGTTGTTGCTGAGGAGGGGGGTAGCCTTGTTGGTTCAGTGGGGGTAAAGCACTCGACATTGGGGGAAGAGGGAGACCCTGTGAGCCTGGAGGTGGAGGGTAATGATGATGAGGATTGTGACCGTCTTGGTGCTGTTGATTCTGGGGATACTTCAATTGAATGTCGTAAGAGTATTGAGGGTATTGATTTGAAGCTTGAGGTGATTGCGGACCCTCATTACTTGGAGGTGGCGGATAGGGCTGCAAGCCACCAGTTTGACCCTGGTGCATTGGGGGTGATTGAGGCGCCGACATTTGCTGTGGGTGATACATGGTTGAGATGTGCGGTGTAGAGGCGGAGGGGACGACGGAGGAGACGGAGGAGACGGAGGGAGAGGAAGAAGAGGGATGGAGGAATTGGGATTGGTGAAGAAGTTGTGGATTGTTCACGTTGTGAGGGGTAGGTAAGGTTATAAATGGTGGCTCCTTCTCGACCATTTCTCTTCCACTCTTTGAAATGAGCTTGAACGTCAGATATGAAAGTGGAATGGTGGGGTGACGGCACAGCGTTTCAGGGCTTACTCTGGCTGAATTGAAACCCAAAATGGCTGCTGTTGGACGGTTTTTAGGCTGGGTGAAGGCCCTGAAACCGAGGATTCCTGAGCAATTGTTGGACGAGAGCCAAAGTTGGAGATTTGGAGTTTGGGAAGAGGAGGGAGAAGGGGGGAAAGGAGGAGCGAGGATAGATAGAAGGGTAGAGGGGTAGAAGAAGCGGAGGAAGAAGGAGTAAGAGGTAGTGGAGGAGGGGAGAAAGAGGAAGGAGGACAACAGCAGCCTCATGGAGAGAATGGAAGAGAAGCCGGAGAGAGCACGAGGAAGCAAGCAAGCAAGCAAGCACAACATAGCACCACCTCTCTATTACCCCCCCTTCCCATACCATACCAAACCATACCATACATACCATACATACCATACATACCATACCACCATCACCGCAGACAAGGTTACAATTACAGTAACGCTGCGGCCTGGAGCGTTGTGAGTGCCGAAGAGCGGGCAGACCAGACCAGGCCAGAATCAGACATGGGATGTGAGAGAGATGAACACTGACAGGGTCGTTAAGCGATCCATGGAAAAGGACTGGACGCAGCCAACGGGCAACGCAACCTCTGATCAGATTCTCAGGATGCAGGCCCGGTGGGACAACGAACTGGCTTGCTGGCATCCCTCTCGTAGCTAGTCTAGCAAGCAGCCTTCATACGTGCTCATACCCTACTCCGTACTCGCATGGCACATCCAACTGCAATTGCGAGATCTCGATCCACGCACATGGCGGCAAAAGCTTCAAATCGGACGAGGTTTGATGTCTCTCGCGCTTGCGGGATAATGTTCGATGGCGCTTCAAGAGCCTTCTCTGGAGAATTGATCCAATAGCAGAAACCGAAATCCCCAAGGCGCGCGGGAGCAGATTGGCGGTGCAGATTGCAGTACAGGACAGGACAGGACAGTAGGTTGCATTAGATTGCAGCAAAAAGCAACATGGGGTTATATCAAAAGCATGTATAAGTAGAAAACGAACGTTTATTACAGCACCAATTGCAGGTAGGCGCCGCGCCGGTCTGGGGCTCAACTCGAGCTTCTGATCTCCTACATGAGACGAGACGAGACGAGACGAGACTAATTGACCATCCAAACTTCCTGATGCACAACATACAGAAACAGTCAGCTTATGAGGGGGATCTTCAAGTTGGTGAGGGGTAGGTACTTGTACCGGTACGAGAGGGTCTTTATGTAAACAACCCCCCTTTTGAGTCCTAGCACCCGATGAGACTAGTGGGTGATAGGTGAGAAGGGAGCTTGTGCAAGGGTCTCGTCTCATTGGTCCGAGCGAAGCGAAGTACCCCACCAGCACTTCACTGAAAGCCCAAGTCCAAGTCCACACCAAAGAACCCCGCCATCGTGTGTGTGTACTCGTACTCTACTGTACTGGTCGTGCCTGCTTCCTACTCACACACTCCAGAATAATACTCCCGCCCAGGCCACGATAACCATCTGCGTTCCCTCAATTCTCGAAATTTTGAAAGTTGGCCCTGTCGCAGAATATGCGCGAAACTCGATAACACCATTCTCACAAATTCCCACTCCCGCCATGGCCAACCCAACGGCCACCCTCTCTTCCCTCCTCAAAAGTGCCACCATCGAGGATGACGAACAGATTCTCAAGGCTGCCAATGCTGAACTGAAAAACTCCAAAAAGAACCTCGACATCTTACATGTACGAGTGGTAGCTCTCCTCAAACTCGACAGGTGGGATGACGCCCTGCGCTCCCTCGATGACGGCGGAGACAAATTGGCAGAGCGTTGCAAGCTAGAGAAGGCATATGCGCTCTACAAGACAGGCAAACTTGAGGAGGCAGAGGAGCTGGCAAAGAATGGTGGCAGCCGAGGCCTGACGCATGTCGCCGCGCAGATTGCATACCGATCAGAGAAATTCGAGGACGCCGCAACGATATACAAACACCTGAGTGGCGAGGAGGGCCCCATTGATGGGGAAGATACCGATTTAAGGATCAACAGCGCAGCTACGGATGCGCAGCTGGAGTGGCAAGGAAATGGTGACAAGGTCGAACAGAGTCGGAAGAAGCCCGCTCGGGAAGACCTCGAAGCATTTGAGACGTCATATAATGCGGCATGTGGGTGCATTGCTAGAGGGGATTTGGCTACTGGAAGTATGCTGTTAAAACGAGCCCGAGATCTGTGCGAAGCCCACGAAGAGTTGAGTGATGACGAGAAGAGGGCGGAAGTCTTGCCAATTATGGTTCAACAGGCATATGTTTTCACAAAGATGGGCAAGCTGGATGAAGCAGAGGCTTTGGAAAGGATGATAAATATTGCGGAGTATGTATATAGAAATGAGCTAGTGAACAAATTGCTTACTTTTACAGTGTACCAGAACCACCTACCAGAATTATCGCCCAAAATAACTCCTTGGCTGCCTCTACCAAAAATGACAATCCCTATCTGACCGAGCGCCTCTTCAGTTCCGCACCAAAGTTATCGCATGGTGAGCAACATTTTAAGCACCAATCAAACATATTAGTCCGAAACCGTTATGCGATCGACCTCCAGTCTTTGAAATATTCTGGTGTAGCTTACACGTCAGCGTCAATCATCTCCAACTCACAATCACCGAACACCTCTCCTTTCATTTGCAACTTCGGGGTTCTCGGTGCAGCAGCAGCTGCAAAGTGTGAAACTGGGAAGGCTGGCTTGAAACATATTTTACCGCTTCTAGAGAAAAGACCAAATGATGTTGGCCTACTTCTAGTCATCATTCAGCTTTACGTTTTGACGAACAACCCAGGGCCAGCGACGCAGCTACTCGAGGCATTTTTCAAGCGACTGGAAGAATCCAAATCGGTAACGGATCATGACGCAAGATTCGCACCAGGATTAATAGCTGTTGCCGTGTCACTCTATCGATCAGCAGGCCGTAAAGGACCCATAAAGACAGAGTTGGGAAAGGCAGCCTCCTACTGGAGGAAAAAATCGAAATCTTCTCCAACACTCCTTCGAGCCGCAGGAACATCATTCCTCGAATCTTCAGATCCACAAGAGTTGAAGGTCGCCGGAGATATGTTTTCTCTACTACGAACCAACGAGCCAAACGACCGCACTGCCATTGCTGGTTATGTCGCCTCATATGCAACCACGGATTTCTCCAAGGTGTCTGACGAAATTGAGAAGCTTTCTCCTGTTTCCAAGCTTACTGCTGGTGTTGATGCCGCTGCTCTTGAGGAGGCGGGTATTCCATCATTGCCCGTCCCAATTCAAGTGTCAAGCAAGAAACGCCCAGTCGATTCGACTGAGAAAGAAAAAGAAAAGCCCGCCAAGGTTCGTAAGATCCGAAAGAGTCATATGCCCAAGGATTTCGAAGAGGGCAAGAAGATGGATCCAGAAAGATGGCTGCCACTGAAAGACAGGAGCTCCTACAGACCGAAGGGGAAGAAAGGAAAGAAGAAGGCGAATGATTTGACGCAAGGAGGTGTGGTGAAGGAAGAAGGTGAGCGTTTGGAGTTGGCTGGCGGAGCTGGCACAGTGAAGGTTGAGAAGTCTGTGGGTGGTGGCGGGAAGGGGAAGAATAAGAAGAAGGGGAAGAAATAGAGGGTGGATGTTGACTCGAGACAGCTTTGCTACATAGCTGTAGGATATCTCAAAGGTTTAATTTGAGGAATGATCTGAGCGGCCTTCGGTCTAATTTTTTGATAGATTTCGTAAAGGGTATATATGGCCCAAGGGCTAGCGGCATAGCGCCTAGGTCGTGCATTCCATCTCCATCTTGAATCGCAACGCTGCTACCTACTCATACCTTAGCAGGGTACGTAGGTTGAAATGAACTGGAAGGAGCAACCTCAAGTCCCGCCTCTTGTGGTGGGCATTCAGGGATCCTTCGTCTCTTGGAAGAACATGGGCCTGAACAATCAAATCTTTACGTCCCAAATCAGCCTTGACTCCCGTCATATTATCTCAGGAGTCCCCAACCTAATTCTGATGCTCTCCGCCGCCCATTTTCCTTGAGTTTGCTCAAGATGCTTGAAGTAACTAGGTTTTCGTGGTTCAAATCGCGGGGAATTGTCTTCACGATGATGGATAGCAATGACCGGGCTTTTCACGCATGGGATTTGTATGAGGTGTTTGAGGTGAGATGGGTGATCTGTTAGCCAGCTACTAACTCCTGACGATAAGATTCAAAGTGCTTTCCCATCTTACTTCTTCTCTGTACTTAGGTAGGCAGGTACGACTCAATGCCCTTTTCATTACCATCGCGGGGCTCAAGTGAGGAAGGTAGACCTCAACCAAATCTGCTTCCTCCTGTGAGAGGAGCTCTCCCCTCGCCATCTGCACGGGACTCGACAGGTTTTAACTCTCAATCATCACATCTTATCCACTACATCTGTTAATTGTTGCCTCGGCCCCTCAAATATCTTTATGAAACAAGAGAGGTTTAACTCTACATAAGAGATCAAATTTCCAATGCCCAAGAGGCCTGCTTCCCCCGTCCTGAATGACGAACGGGAGGAGAAGGTGAGTCGCCCCCTCCCTAAGAACCTAATTATCAGAACCTCGAAACTCACAATTTCTAGACCCAGAGTCTCGAATTTCCAAAATTCGTCACAGTTGACTGGCCAATCTCCAGCGGGAAAGAAAAGAAGAACGAGCCCCGAGACCTAATCCTTTCAAACGCCGATATAAACATTTATGGAAAGCACAATTATGGAAAAGTCAAGCCCACACACCTGAAATTCGGACATTGCATATCGATAACAGGAAAAAGGAAATACAAGGAGATTGTTTGCGAAATTAAAAGAAGGGTCCAAGGTGAGTATGGCATGCATGTTCCGGGCGATTGGATGGAAAAGGGAGTTATTGAGGTGCTAGAGAATTATGTTTGTGGTTTCTTTTGGCCTTCCCTTTCTTGGCACTGTGTCGAAGGAAACTAAAAAATATCCGTCGCATGTGTAGCTTAATGGTTTCAACAGACTCTTCCTCGTAGAGGCCAGTCATTTGAGAAAATGGGAATGGATGGAAGGGTTAGTCACTTGGTTGAAAATTGGTGATGGCTTCGAGTTTATCCTACCTCTAGCCAGTATGCCCAGTATGGAAACCCCCCCCCCCTTCTGTAAAATCCCTTGAGCTCACAGAACCCAGGTTGTTATAAAAATACAAGACTTAAAGAAATTTTCAGCATGTTCATACCTATGTACATCGCCTGCATTGAACTGCTCGCGGAACAAACCACCCTCATCGTATTCAACAAACCGATTATCACTCTCCTCCTTATTGAGTTCCTACAAAACTTTGTGACACTGGATATCTGGAACGTGCACGAGATCGTCAGAACAGCGGAAGAACATGGGTTGCGATTGAAGGAAGTTGAAGGGATCAACGTGTTAGAAAACGACATCGAAATATTGAGAGCTAGATGTCTTTGGCCAGACAAGATCGAATTTTCTTGGAGCAAGACGTGGGAAAAGTTTGATCAGGCTAGAGTCCAAAGACTAAGAAGCCGAACACGTATGAGCAGATTCACTGAGGAACAAAGGTCTCGGTGATCGTTCAGATTCATTCCGCACAAGAGGAAAGGAGCGGCGGCGAGCAATTACCATTACCCCCATGCAAGAACAGAGTGTTTCATAATGACACAACACTAGAGTGTAGTAATTAAAATGTACTACTCTATGTAGTCTGAAACTTCAAACGAGTTACATACTCTTTGAATCATTCAGACTCAATCTTCCTTTCTTAAACCTCGTTTTGGAAGTTATTCACAACCACATCTCTATATTTTAAATCTTAGAACACAACCTCCATTTTCTCCGTTTCCTAACCATCTCATCAATCTCTAACCAAGAAAAGCGAGTACAGGGTCTTGTTTTGAAATGACCTAAGAACTTCAAGAACATGACAAGCCAAGCATCCGCTCTCGAAATGGAAAACAAGGACAAATCCGTCATCATACCACACATCTTCGAAGCACTCAAAGTCATCTCACTCAGCATCGCTATATTCATCTCTATCCACATATTCGCCTTGTTCATCTCCTTTCTCTTACAACTTACTCAACGACACTCCCTTGAACCGGTGTCAAGTCCACAGCCGGCAGGAATAGAGACACCAGGTCACAGAGAAAGGATACCAGATCCAGAAGAGTCGTGGGGTGGCGAAGGGTTTGGTGTATCACGTGAGGACATACCGCTTCCTTCTTATCCGAAAGGCAAAAAGCAAAAAGTGAGATGGGAGGTCATCGATATATGACAACGAGGTAGGGGGATAGTTTCAGGTCAGCATGAGTTTTCTGTGGCAAGGTTTTAAAAGCTGGACATGGTGGTTCTTCAAGACTGGGTAGGAGAGTGAAGGAAACAAAACTATTTTCCATCACTATCCTTCATATCCTTTACGGAAAAGGAGTAATTGAGTGTGGTGCTGAGTGTGGTTGCTACTCACCAATTGTAGAAGTGACCAATTCATTTACTGGTTCAGTGTTTTCTTCGGTAAGTCTATCAATTGTTAACCTTTTTCGAAACTTTTAAAGTAATTTGGATAACTAATGAGTGTATTCTGCGGCTCTTTAGAGTTGTAATCTACCTTCAAATAAGTGAGTTTATACCTACTTATTCAAGGTGTTGAACAATTCGAATAAAACAATCAAGAACGATGACTTGAGTCAAGAGATATGGGGTCCATCAGCAATGAAAAGACTTTTCCATCGTATTGAGTTGAATTGAGGGGTTTTCTCTCAACATAATGTTCTGAGAATGGGTTAACACAAAAAATGTGAATCGCACAGTGGTTCTCAAATGGGTGATTGCTTGTTAGTTCCCTTGAATAATCAAACGTTCCTCGACTTCTTTTCTAATAATTCACAGGCAATTGCCAGCACTCAGGCAGCAAATATCCTGCAAGCCAGGTGGGTATATATATCAGTACTTTGACAGTACTTTGAGTGCACTATCCCCCCAAAATCCACATCTCAACCAAATAAAACAACCATGTCTCCTCAAACACTTCTTGGATCCCTCTGTGAATTCCTCAAGGGTGTCTTTCTCAACATTTGGCTCATCGTCTATACCGTCCTCGCTACACTTGGGTTAGGATTTTACTGGGTCTTCATCTGCGCCATCAGCGCCATCATTATCTTCGGGTTTCTGGGTGCTGTTATCCTCAGTGTGGGGATGCTGAGTATCAGCGTTGAGAATCGATTGAGGGGAAATAACGAGAATGAATATAGACTGCACAATCAGCAAGGAAACGAACGTCGAAGTCGGGCGAAGGAGAACCAGGCTCTTCTTTCTTCTCATGGGGAGTCGACTGAGACAAAGCTACCTCCGTATTCGTCTACCGATACCGGCTGATCCTCGAAACAAGACACATTGATCTAATAGTGGAGGATGTCGGAGTTGTGGCTTTGACGGAATATTCAAGTCTTCAAATAACTTTGCGACAAGGTTCAGATAACTCAGAGAATATATAAAAACAACTTCAAGCTTCTGTACAGTCCTTTAGTACTGACTTAAATGACACGAAAAATCATCAAAAACTAGAAGTTTCTTTCATTATAAATGAAGTTACTTCATTCAAATTGTGAATCGTGGCCGAATGAGAAAGTAATTAGATGAATCCACCAATTCTATCCAGATAACACAATCAGCTTATTAAGACCAAGGCTGCCTCAATATTTATCAGCTCTCTGGAGAACCAAATATTGTATATACCGCCCTCCCGGAAGTACTGTTCATGTCTATGCACAAGTCTGCCTAAAGAAGCTTTTCTCAAGTGTGATCATTCTATCAATTCAGAGTCAGTTTATTGTCAATGGTAAAGGCTTACCGGTTTATAAACCACTTGTTGACACGAAGATCGATCATTCACACAACATTTCCGTCTACAATATCATTTATTTAACTCTCCTCTGTTCAATGATCGCTAGATAAGTTATCACGGATGTCGCTTTAACGGATATCATGAACAAGTCACCCTCAACCAAGGGAGCAAAGTATTTCGGATATAAAAACCCGGGATGGAATTTTGCAGCCTAGAATTCTCAGCATCAACAGTCAAGAACACTTGGGAATCAGGTAGGGCATATGTTAGTTGACAATCAAAACCTTGTGGTAGGAGGGTCTTTTGGGATTTTCTGAAAGTACAGACATGGAGCCTCTAAATTTATTGTTCTCTAAAGTAAAGCAATTAGAAATAGCTACTTCGGATTAGCGAATCTACTCTGTGCATGTACTGTTCAATGTGACTGTTGCTACATTGAAGTGACTTTGAGTATGAGACTTGGCAGTTGTCCCAAGTGTATTTCATGTTGACCTCCCTCTGAAACAATCTCAAAAGTCTTCAGTGCTCTTTGAGAAACAAGCAACGAACTCCAAATAATCATCTGTACCCGCTATCGTTTTCATAATCACAAGAAAATCAGCGCAAATAGGATTCAATGTCTTTTTCAACACATTATGAATTATTTTTATCATTGTGGTTCATTATCTTCCTTGCATAGGGTATCACACTGGCCATCCTCCAGGCAGCCATCTTCACAACATTTCTCCAGACCACATTATATCTACCGAAAAAGGCACGACATCGTGAATTCTAAAACTCCCCCAATAAAAGCACAACGCGAAAAAGCTTGATCAAGCAGGTGTAACTTTGATGAAGCTTGCCGAATCGGAAATCAACATCCCAGCGATACTGGCTGAGGTTAAGGTCGCGATGACACCTGAGATCAAGGCTGAGAAGGCGACTTTAGCAACACGGCCGGCTCGGTTTGGTGCAAGTTGGGAAAGGACACCAATTTGGATACCGACGGAAGAGATGTTACCGAATCCGCAAACGGCGTAGGTGGCAATGAGGCGGGATCTGTCGGAGAGACCAGCGAAGGCCTCTTCCTTGGCAAGAGCGGTGAACTGCAGATGATTAGTATCTGATTTGAGAAATTAATAAGAGGAAAGAGAAAGACTTACAGCTACGAATTCGTTGGCAACTACCTTGATACCAATCAATTGACCGACCGCAAAAACATCATTCTTTTGCACACCAAGGAGCCAGGCAATTGGGTAAAAGATCCATCCGACGAGCTTCTGGATGGTCAAGTGTGAGATGCTGAGGTAACGTGCTGCCCATCCCAAAAGTGCGTCGCACAAACCGAGGAGAGCAAGAATACAAAGTAAACTGGCAATGATCATACCAGCAATCTTGATTCCAAGCCAACCACCGTTTGCAAATGCGTGAAGACCGTTGGATGGTCTCTCTTCCTCATCCTTTGGAATCACGATCTTTCCAGCGGTGAGCGACTCTTCGGTTTCGGGCCATCGGAGCTTGGAAATTGCAAGAGAAGCAGGAATACTCATGACACAAGATGAGACGAGTGCTAAAGGACTGATACCCATAAAGATATAAACAGCCAAAACTGAACCAGCGATGGTGGCGAAACCAGAAGTCATGACTTGGTGCAACTCGGCATCAGTAAGATGAGGGATGAAGGGTTTAATCAACATAGCCGACTCTCCTTGACCAACGAAGGGAGAAGCTGCAGCCACAACTGCCTCGGCTCCAGAGACACCCATGGTGTAGAAGAAGACGGTCGCAAACTTCTTGATAGCCCATTGGAGCAAGCCCCAGTAGTATAGTAGTTGAATCAAAGCAACGAAGAAGATGATTGGTGGGATAACTCCAACGATAAACCAATGCGTGTCTAAAGCGACTTTGGCCGTAAGGAACAAGGTGCCATTAGCAGCGAAACCAAGACCAGTTGCAGCAAGGTAGGCGATGAAGTTGAAGATATCGTACTACTATTTATTAGCTTCTAATTTTGATGACCTGGGGTTGATTGTATGATGTTAAAAACTTACACCTGCTTTGGTACGGAGGACAAACAAGGCCAAAATGAATTGCGCGAGCATGCCCACAATCACAGTCTTCCACTTAATCAAGCTTCGGTGTCTTGAAGTTGCATAGAAGCAGAAGATGAAAACCAAGAGGCCAAAGAGACTGACGGCTCTGTTTGCGCGGCTGTTGTCGGTGGTCTCCTCAGTGACAAAGGTTCCAAGCAAGATAACAGCTACAGATCCTGCAGCTCCAAGAGGCAATTGCAGCTTATCAGGGATCATTTGAACTGGCTTCTTCACGCAGTTGACAAAGATGAAAGAAACTGGCTTGGTGACGTATTTGGTAGAGACATGAAGAGTGATGAGACGGATGGTGATGGCGAGATAGACAAGGAATGGTTTCAACCAGCCAATATCCTTACGGTGAAGAACAAGGCCAACGATCCACCAACTGCACTCCATGTTAGTGGTCTATTCTGCTAAGGAGGAGTCATCAGGTGAAGGGGAGACGAACGCAGTCACAAGCAGCCAGGCGGCAAGGTGGACGAAGATGCGGTATTGCTTGTAGAGTTGGCGAAGTTTGGATGGCTCATGAACCTCCTGCTCCTCCTCAATGGAAGCACTTTGCTTGATGGCCATATCCTTCTCACTGCTGGTGCTGACATCTTTGGCGTAATAGTTGCCTGCATTGGTCTTTTCGTCCGTGGTGTAGATTGGAAGGTCCGATGTTGGTGGAGAAGGGGTGATGGAGTGGTCGGTGGTAGTGTGGTCAGTGATGGAGTGGTCGACGGTGTTGTTGATGGCTAAGCCATTCTCCTGGTCTCTCTCTGGGTGAGTAGAAGCCATGACTGTCGTGTTTTGCAAGAGTTGCTCTACAAAACAATTGAGTTGGACCGAATGGTGGAAAGAGGACAAAGGTGAAAGGTGAGTCGGCGTGCGCGCCACAGGATTTTTTTTTTTGTTTTGATAAGAGGTGGGAGGGTTAGGCGGGGAAAGAAGCAGAGAAGCGGGTTCAGTGAAGAACGAACGACCTCTTGCTTGCTCTTGCTCTTGCTCTTAAAATCCAAGCACAACAACAAAAACAACACGCAGGCGGATCGGATCCAATTGACTGGAGGGCGAGGGCAGGCACAAGTACGAGTCGAATCGAATCGAGTACCACGTCGGAAGGGGTGAGGGTGCGAGTATTTAAACCCTCCACGATATTGCACTCCATCCTGGCCTGGTACTGCATTTACACCTGCACATCAACCAGGCTAAGCTGCGCTACCCCCGACCTCTCCACCACACCCGCAGATTACAACTCTGCGCTCTGGAAATCTGGGTGCATTCGGAGAGTCCTCTCGACCATTGTCAGGGACCGAGGGCCATTGGCGTACTCTGATTGATCCAGATGCGTTCCTTCCATGAATCCAAATCCTGGTCGGTCGTCCCCTGCTGGTGCGATAAGAAAGAAGGTCTAACACCAACTCCACCTCAGACTTCACCGAACTACGAAAGTGCCTGCTCGTACCGTACCCTCCGCTCCGTGCTACGGAGCAGAACGAAAGCCCTCCAATTGACCGTTGCCACTCCTGGGTGAGAGTGAAGGTGAGCCGTCTCCAACGACACATCGTCAGCCATCAGCAAGATAAGACCCGTGCCCAGGGCGCTCTATCGAGCCTCTCAGCCTTGGCCTGGGGACTTTGGGACCAGCTCCTTCGGATCTATTGACGAAAGAGGAAGGTCGTCGACTATCGCCAAAACCACAACCTGCCCACAACCTGCCCACAACCTGCCCTCCCAGAATCTCTGAGGAAATAAGGTTCCCGACCACGCTCAAAGGCCCGCTTCAATCTGCGGAGAGTGGCCCATTCCGAAATCCATCCCTGGTCTACATGAACAGCAGAACGAGCGATTGGGAAGTACGGTATGGGAAACCTCTAATCTGGGACCCAGGTGAGGGAGGAAGAGACGAAACATGGCATCGTGGATTGTGAATGGCTTCACTCCACGACGATGGGGAAGATAGCGTCTGCAAGGTCGATCATCTTCACTAAAGAGGCAGGAGGGGAACTGAACCGCCCATGTGGCGTCCTAACGGCTTCTCCAACGGCAGCCATCCGGGCCTGGCGACAACACCTCAGCTCACGACAGCAAAAGACAGCGCTCTCAACTCGTAGAACATTTTCTCCAGTGGCACCGTCTCTACACTTGCCCCAGCGCCACGCGGTGCGACCATTCTCATGTACGCTCTTCCCTCGTGAAATTCTATCTGGCTACGAAGTTACCAGGAACTCCAGCTCAGTCGGATTTTCGTGATGTTGTTGAGTAAATTATCGCCTTTTTCGAGCAGAAGTTTGATACACGCGACAACCTACCCAATCGACGCGACTATCTAGAAAATCTCCGATACGAGCTCCACTCAATATTCAAACTTCATTCTGTGCCCCCGGATTCTTATCAGCACAACCAGGCGCAAAAACTTTACTTCGTAGAAGTTGGAACCCACGAGTAACAATCCGGACTTGACCGCAGAGCCCGAATTCTTTTATCAGTTGTGCCACCACGATGCAGGGAATTGATTTTACTACCATACAACAGTCGAATCGCACGTCGAATCGAGTTGATTAAGGGGAAGATCCGAAAATTAAGCATGGCTTCCTGCTGCCAACCACCGTTAAACGACGCTGACATCCTGTTTTCATCGACATTGCCACCGTGTTCCATTATCCTTCGAGATTCCTTCCTTGTCGAGCTACCTGCATATCGCCCTGCGATAGGCCGAGGCGGGTATGCAGGCATGGCAGCTGACCCCAAAATTTCAAAAATTGGAGTAACTTGTTCCTTTATTTACTGTTAAAGTTCGATGATTGTAATATTTGCTGGAGCAACCCTGTAGACATTAAAAGTGGCCGTAAATAAGTTCGTACCTACCCTCATTCTTCATGGTAGGGTAATCCTAGTAAATTGTCTTAAAAAACTAGAATAATTGAAGGCAATTGACCCAGCTATTCAGAATAATCCACTCCAGTTATCCCACAAAGTTAGAAAAACGCGAATCTATATACTGCCAGTTTGAATGTCTACTGGGTGCTGGAGCTAACTTGCGGATAGGTTGGCTGCAACGATGTTCAACATTCAAGGACAATTGAAGTTTTGATTGAAAGAATATCTAAGAGACGTTTTACTACTTTTGTACGGAGAGTACAAGCCTATTTATTGCGGCCTCAGCGCCCCTTCTTGATTCAATGCCCACCTCCCATGAATGTATTGCCTCAAGGTCTTGCCCCAAAAAGCTACCGGAACCCCAACGCAACCAACTACCAAAATTGCCATTCCGATCTCAATCCCCACAATTCCATAACCCTGTAAATGAATCCAAGGTACAACAGCGAAACTTAAGGCAAAGCTCGCCGAGTAACTCAAACCTCCAACAACCACCAACGCGGGTGCTGTATACTGCGGAAATGCTTCTGTGACCCATAGCGTGACTGCGGCTCCGAGAGCAGCAAAGGAAAAATTGTTGAGACCATAGGATAAATAGATAAGAGCGGCGTGCAGTTTGTACTCCACGGAAACACCATAGATGATTATGCTCAAACTGCCAGCCAACACCGGGAGAATAAATGATGGTAGACAGTATTCAGCTTCCCGAATGCCCTTGTTCCGAATCGTTAACCGATGTGAGATCCACGGAATGAGTAATGCTGTCTCTGGCCAAACCAGCAAGGCACCGAAGGATCCGGCCAAGTTGACCAGCGCGGTTAAATTTGGAGGTATTTCATAAGGCTTTTGGGACAAGACAAGAGAGTAGGTTTCTCCGATTACCAGCATGCTGCCGAATATCAATGCCCAGAGCAGGGCGACCCAAAAGATCAATGGATTGATGGCACAGAGCAAGACTTGATAATAGCAAGCTCTCATCGCCCTCCATCCTCGTCTTGTACATCCCTAGATACCCAAAGTCAGTTCGTGCAATGGAAAGGATGGGAGGTTGGCTTACCCAAAATCTTAGGTCATTTCTGCTGATGTTCATGAAATGTCGATCCGGTGCCTCTGGGAGGGTTTTTCCTCCTGGGGTTTCGTCCCAACCTTCATAGATATGGAGTTTCTCCTCGGCGCTTTGCACGAGTACGTATCCATCGAATGCGATGGGAGGGCGTACGTAGTAAGTCTCCGGGCACAGGAAAAACGCGCATAAAAGATTAATTCCACAAGGGATAATCGCATATCGAAACAAAGCTCTCCAATTAGTGTGGAACAGAGAGATCTGTGGAATTATAGCACACAGGGCGAGGATCGAAACCGATATGAACGACCATATCATCCCGATTGCTTTTGGTCTTTCGTGGATATATGTCAAGTCGATTACAACGAGATATATCTGTGCTTTGTCAGTTTATATTGCCAGCGATAAAAAGTAAGACCAAGTACCGTGGTGTTACTGAATCCGGCAGCCAGACCCAAGAAACATAGCGATATCAAAAGATGATAAAATGACTGCGTCTCAGCTATAGAAATTGTCCCCAGCAGCAAAATTAAGCTGCAAAGAAGAAATACCGGACGCCTCCCAACAGCCAGCGTGAGAGGAATCCAAATGAATGTTCCGAGTCCCAGAAATAAGGTAGGCAAAGATAGCAGTATGGTCAGGTTAAATGGTGCCGTGTCCTAACTGAAGGTCAGCATGCGTCTGATAAAGAGTTCCCAATTGTGAACTATTTACCTTTGGGGTGAACTCCATGGCAAGGGGGTTGAGCAATACACTTGCTATCTGGATGAGAACGAGGACTATAACGGCATTGAAGAGGAGGGCCAGGAGAGCACCAGCTCGCTTACGCGCGCTCCAGTTCAACGGATCGCGAGCGGATCGACTGGGGATGGGAAGATTGAGAACAGAGCCATCTGCTGCGACGAGGAAAACACTGCCCTGAAGGCCACTGAGTCGATTTGACATTGTCTACTAAGATAGATTTCAATATATCATTGAGTGGGTTGTGGGGGTACAATTTTCGTTCATGTTCTACCCTATATGATGCGAAGAGACGAACTTATTACATTGCTTTGCGGGAGACTCCGGAAGTATCCTCCCCCCGCCACGGACATTATCCAAAGCCAAACTTTCTTCGATACGTGTAAGATACACGGAAGAGCACACCGACAGTTCAATGGTGTTCTTGAGAGGCGAACTCAAACTTGGTCACTCGTAGCCATACAGCCAATCCAACGGCTTTATTTGTAGAGATAAAGTTATACTTTACATCCGTGCATATTCGTCGAAACGCCAAACGTCGGTTACACCCCGCACCAGGCGCTTTGACAGGACTTCAGATGAATCGGGCAAATAAAGACTGAGACTTATATCATCGAAATGCTTAATTTCGAAATCGGTTTCCACTTTGCACAGTTTTCTCTTCCCAGGCGTAATAAATAATCGTCACTTTATGCCTCCTAAAAAACCCCCGGCAAATCCACAAACTGACCCCCCTTGTTTAACGTTTATTACACCTGGGACAAAGTATCACCAATGGCTTAGTCCTCCTCCTCCGCCTTATTTACTTGGAAGGTACTCTCCCCCCCCGAATTGTCTGTAGTCTACAAGGGTGGTTTGGCTGAGAAGATGTCTGTGCGATTACAGACAATTCAGGGGGGGGGGAGTACTAGTACGGAGGAGTACCTCCTTCTCCGACGATCTTAATTATATACTGGGATCGAGAAATTCAACTCCCTCATCCTCCTAAAGCTTCTGCTATAACAGTTTCAAATAAGCTACAAGTCTCAGGTTCTCACGGAGACTAGAGAGAGTTGGATTCTCCATTTACAATATCCATACTGTACAGTAGGTAGAAAATCCAACTTTTGATTAGAGACATCAAATGCAATTTCCAAGACTGAGGTCGGGTTGAAATGACTTCATTTAATATAGAACGATCTTGATTTGAAAAGAAATCCGAGACAAACTCTCACTGAAATACCTTGCCGGATTGGGAAGGAAAAGGAGATTGAAGAGGGTTTAGCCATTTTTGTGATTGGGGTAAAGTTCAAAATAAGTTTCTTGGGTGTTCGTGACGGAAGGGATATTCCCAGTTGCCTGGAGGAAAAGTAGCAGGTGGCTAATCATTCTAATTTTTTGATGGCCGTAGAATTGAGGATTGTTATTCTAATCGTAGGAGTACCCTACTTACAGGTAGTGAGTGGGTGTATTCGATTAAGGAGTTGGATTCGATTAGGGAATCTGTTTGCTGTGGCTTTTGTGCGAAAAAGGAATTGGATTCGATTAAGGAGTGTGTTTGCTGTGGCTTGCGTGCAAACACCTTCTTTAATCGAATACACTACACCTACTACCTGAGGAAAGAAGGTTAGTAGGATACTCCTGCCTAAATTGTTTCCTAGTATTTGGTATTAGAAACAACGGCAAGATGGATTCACAGGCATTTCTATTGTCCAACGCCGAACCACGTTGGTAGGGGTTTCAAGTCACGTGATGTTGGGGAAAGGATCAGCACCTGCACCTCCACTACCTTCGTTTCGAAGGTTGCCGTTTATACTCAACTACTCATACTTTATCATTTTCTCGAAACAAACCATCATTGTTTGCCCTCTCATGGATGATTGACCTCCGAAGGCGTGGTGTTAGTAAAGGTGGCTGATTTAAGGGGGCTCTTCTCACATACTCCGTACAGTAACAACAATCCTTTTAGCCCCTCATTTGAATTCTAGGCTGCGAGCACCGAGCTTGGCGAATGGGGGGACAAGAGAAGTGGCACGACTTCAAGAAAATCCACAACCCAAAATAACTCGACGCAGAAAATTCGCAAAAACAAAAGAAAAATCACAGTAGGTGCGGATGGTGCTAAGTAATAGGCCTAATGTGTAGAAGAAGTTCTTACTTCATTCGTGTTGAGTTATACACGTTGGGGTCTGTCCTCGGCCAGCCGCCTAATTACTGTAGGTATTTTGTCTACCGAGCTTGGTATCGTGGCTTTTCCCTTTACCTCACCTGGTCCTTGCGAATGCGGCTGTGTTCTGGGGTTTTCTGGTGATCGAGATCCTGTGTGATAGCATGATTACGATTTATAGGTTGTTTATAGTGTTGGTGTTTCAATTCGTTTGTTTGAGCAGGCATTCTTACGGGTGTGAAATCCTTGCGGCTCACGTTGTACTCACATTGTGCTCACGTTGAGAATTTTTGGCGTTAGCCCTCACTCAGCTTTCAAGTGAAGATTAGGTGAGATGAAAAAATATGGAAAAATATGGAAAAATCAAAAGATGTGCATTTCGTCCTTTTTTTCAATTATAACGCTGCGAGATAATATTCATTTTTTGTTCTAATTCACGATTGGGCTTCTTGTGGACCTCTGCCTCGTCTATTGTCCTTTGGTATAATGATCATACGTTGCCTTGCGAATGCTTGCGATTCATTGCGGGGTACTCTCAATGTATAACATTTGATGCGGAAGGAACATTTAAATTTAAATGACTTTGAGCAGCGGATTCCTTTCGACGCCCCACCCTCACACCCAACAATCGAGATGTCTGGCATTGTACGGCGCAGCCAATAGAATTGCAGCATTAAGTGCTATTACCAGGAGTTTTGAAGCTCCTATGCTAATTTCAGGATTCTTCTAGCTATGAAAGTTTTAGCGAGTCTACGCAATATGACCAACACGACGTTGGTGAATCTACCCCTTTGCAATTCCCCTCGACAGGTTTACATCATGCTCCACTCGTTCTCCGCATCAGAAAAATATAAATACCTTTCCACTTGCTGTTGAAATGCGTCCTGGCAACCTGCAACTTGCAACTTTCCTGAGACTTCATCCAACTTGATTTCTCACAGTCGTTCCTTTACAATTTGTATTTCGCGTCAGGATACCTCGATATCTTTAACCAACCCCTTTCACTTCCAATCATGGTTTCACTCAAATCATTAGTCTCTGCGAGCTTTGCTCTTACCTCTTGCTCTCTTGTGTCTGGTTACACTCTGAAGAAGAACTATGACGCCTCCAACTGGTTCGAGTCCTTCAAATATCACAACGTAAGTTATCCTACCCTTCGAATACTTTCACCGACTCTTCTAACTCGAGCTTTCTTCAGGAGGA
This sequence comes from Hymenoscyphus scutula, assembly GCA_001399465.1. NCBI lineage: Eukaryota > Fungi > Ascomycota > Leotiomycetes > Helotiales > Helotiaceae > Hymenoscyphus > Hymenoscyphus scutula. Next base: position 237,043 of record LKTO01000009.1, read on the forward strand.
TGATCCTACACATGGCACCGTCGATTACGTCAACCTCGCTGACGCTCAACGTCTTGGACTGACCAAAATTGTCGACAACAAGGTCTATATGGGAGTTGATACTCAATCTGTTGTTCCATCCAGCAGCCGAGGACGCAAGTCTATCTGGGTTACTAGCAAGGAGGAGTTCAACCATGGTATCTTAATCGGTGACTTTCAACACGTCCCAAGTAATGATTGCGGCGTTTGGCCCGGCTTGTAAGTTCAAACTATTTGGAGGGCCGCTATCTTCTTGCTTCGATTACTCATACTGACTCATTTTCTCACAATAGCTGGACCATCCGTGAAGGAGAGGGTCTACCTTACGGAGAGATTGATATCCTCGAATACTTCTCCGACATGCCCCACGGTTTCATGACCCTTCACAGCGATCCAAAGTTGCCTCAGTGCAAATTCAATCAATCACCTTCCGGACAACGCGGAGCAATCAACCAAGGCTTCACTTCTTGCTCAGGTGATGCTGGTTGCAGCACTGTTGGGCCAGATAATGGATCTGGTGCTGAATTTAACAAGGGTAAAGGTGGGGTCTACGCTATGGATTGGACCAGCAAATATATCAAGATTTGGTACTTCGCTCGCAACCAGGTCCCAGCTGATATTACTGCTGGTAAGCCGGATCCAACAAAGTGGGGAAAGCCAAATGCCAACTTTGACTCTTCCGATGGAGGTTGTGATCTTGACAAGAACTTTCCTCCTCAGACAATTGTGAGTGTTGCTCTTATTTCTACTCAATTCAACTTGCTAATACCCTGGCTAGTACTTCGACACCACCTTCTGCGGCAGTATGGCAGGTGGAAAAGGCTGGACTGATTGGACTGATTGCTCTAAGAAGACCGGAACTGCCACCTGTGAAGAGTTCGTCAGAAAGAACCCTCAAGCTTTCCAAAACGCATACTGGCTCGTCAACTCCGTCAAGATCTATCAATAGATAGTTCCATCTGAAGTTTCGGTGCTATTCTGTACAACCACCCGTCCCCGGAGGAGTTTCTTTTCTTACACCAGATTGCATTCGATTTGGGAGCTATTATTTGCTGGCGAAGTCTTAAGCTTCTTTGTACATATGTTTTGCTTTTTCTCTTTATCACCATTGCGACAGCGTCTGACGACCTGTGAGCATTCGAAAAAATGACTGTTCCCAGGCAATGGATTGAACATGGGTACAAAAATGGAGTTTCAATCTTGGAACGAGCACAAAATTCAATTGAGCTGGGTTTACTTTGCATGGCAGTTAGCTTGCCGAGAGTGCATGGGGTGTTTGGTAGCCTATTGTTATCGTGAATTCAAAATAGAGTTTCGCGAATTGCTCTGATATTTCTATTGTGATCGCTGACTTGAATATCCTTACTATCTTGAAGTTTGATGTTAAAGTGGAGATGTTTACTTTGTAAAATACAATGTGAAAGCGACAGCAGCCCCGCCCCACAGTACTTTACGGTCAATGTCGCGAGTGACATCATCCTTTTCAAAATAGTACCTATTCGAGCTTTGTTAGAGACATATATGTATGTGCCCCTCCTACTTTTTCTTTAAGTCCTTTAAGTAGTTGTGCCCCCTTAGGTTTCTCTGGACAAGAAGGCGTTGTAAACAGACTCCCTTGGTAAATGACCAATCAACAACTCGTCGTACAAAGAGGCAACCAAATTCCTCAATTCCACAAACTCAATAGACCCACCTCTCTATCCATCCCCTCGGTACCTTCCAAAATCCTCAGGGCCATGATCAGACCTTCCATGCAGTGTACCCTCCCACAATCTCACCGCCACCTGACCTTCCCGATGCTCGTACAAACACAAAAGAAAACCTTTCATCCTCGTGGTTCTGTCATCTTACTTTGTACCACGCTCCTCAAGTCCCTGCCCGAGTTCCGAAAGAAAAATCTCGTGCGTGACAGCGGTTCGGAAGGGAGGGTAGAAGCGAGTGATTGAGCTGTGGGTTTTCGGATCTTGATTCCGAATGACAATTGAACAGTGGTACAAGTATACACGGGATTTCCGAAGAATAGAGCCAGTGGTCGGTGTGAGGAGGTAGACATGGGTTGGGAGATAAGTGAAGATAAGAATAACAAGTTGAAATGTTATGAGACAATTGATCAAGTTGAGCGATTATTGACGAAGTTTATAAGGACACCTCGCTACGACCTACAGCTTCACCACTAATTTGATTCAACAATTTGCTTTTCGGACGATTAGTGTCCGAATTCGGAACTCAATCGCGATTATGCCAGGTGAGGGGTAGTCGACACAGTTGAAACCTCTTGAGATTCCCGAGTGTTCTGATACCCTTCTTGCTTCACTCAAGTTCAACTTACATTCAAGCTTCACGTTCAGTATCATGTAGACAGTCGGAAGATGTTACAAAAGATATAGATTATCCCGAACTCCAGCTAGCTGTAGATATGGTAGAAACAAGCAGAGAAAATTTCCCCCCTTTCCACTCCCGCCAGCAAAGTCATATCCATCAAGTGAGAACAAATTCTGTACACGCAGTCCGAAAAAGAAAAACAGCTCAAAACCTGATTGATCTTTGCCTTCTCAAGTATTCCATTCCCCCACCAAAGGGATCCGAAGATAGGAACAGGTGCAAATAGTGGTCTTCAGCCGAAGACAATTTTAGTTATTTGGAAAGAAAACAGAAAAGAAAGCCGCAGAATATTGAAAATCAGTCCTCAGACCCCAATTGTGCATCTTGAAAGGTTTTTCAAGTCTGCCAGGAAAGAGACGATGAGATGAACACCGAGAAGGTGTGTATATCAATGGGCTAAAGTCCGTCCTCGTCGAACCCATCCATGACAGTATCACGGTCTCCATCCTCGCTGTGGACACCATTGCTACCTTGAAGTTCATTTTCCTCGTGGTATTCTCCGTTACCTACATCAGCTTGGGGTTCCATCGGAATAACAAACTCTCCTCGTTTGGGTAGATTGTGAAAGATGTGACCTTTGGGGTACTTGACATGACCGAGTCTACGTTGAGGTGCGACACCATCTACAAAACAGTCAGTAATCATCCAAAAACCATTGTGAGTGGTGCCATGAGGTCACAAGATGGGATGAGGGTAGATTGAGCGCAAGTTTATACACTAAGTTCCAAAAGTCTGGAACATTGGGCATAACTATGAGTTTGGCAGTTGGAAAAAACACACTGGTTGTCCAAACTCACTTGAACAATGAAATAAGAGCAGTCTGAGACCCAGGAATTACCCTGGGCTAGTTTAAAAAGGGTACAAAGCAATCGATAACTGGAATCTGGGTGATAGGTTGACTTACCCTTCCATTTATAAGGTCGTTTGGCACTTCCAGTACGAGGAGCGCAAGTAGACTTTCTCTTATTTGCTCTTCCAAAGCTCAATGGACCGGATGGCATGGGGGATCCGTATGATGGTGTAGCTGCATTGAGTGCCTTTGGATAAAATCGAGACTGTCCATGCTCACCATTATCCAAAAAGGAAGGCGGGCGGAGCGGAAGTTGCTCAAATTCATAGAGAATTTCATCCTGTTCGAGTGCATCCAGTTGAAAGATATCGAGTTGATCACCCTCATCGTATGTGCCACTTTCAATCATTTCTGGATTGTTGCATCCATGTTCTTCAGCCTGCTGTGCCAATCTCTCTTGATGAATATGAAGGGGAAGCTTTGGACCCGTGGGCGCAGAAGAGTGGAAGAGATGATCACCTTCGTCATCCGTTGGGAGATTGTCTTGTTCATTCTTCATGATGAGAAGCTCGGGGAGGATGTGGCGATCGCATTTCGGAACTCGTGGTTGATAATCTTGACGATGGGGAAGCTTCGCGGTCTCGTAGATGGGGTCTCTAGTCTGCTTTTCAATCTTGATGGTGTTGGACCCTCTCATGGCCTCCTCAGTTGAATTAAACATCAATGGAATACCGATGAACTCATTCTCTGGATCTGGATTCATTCTCTCTTTTTGTCTGGCGAGAGTGAATTTTTCAACTCCGTTGCGAATATCGGTCAATGACTGCCATTTTTGTACAGCATCATCTGCAATGAACTGATCAGGATCGGGTTTTCCCCAGTTGGTTCCCTTCAAGTACTTGGGCAAGTCCCAGTTATCAGAATCCGTTGCGTCAATATCGTTCCATTCGAGGTAGATGAGTTTCTTGTCCGCCGATGCTTGATTCTTGTTTCCTGTCTATTTGACCTGTTAGCATTGTTTCTATCCGCACAACCACTGCGACAGCATAGCTCAAAATAGTCAAATTGAGAGCTGAAGCGTTGTAACAATTAACATACCTCTTGCTGTTCATGAATAAGCTCATCAGCGATATCATCAATTCCGCCACGTTCTCCTAGCCTCGGAAGTTCAATGGGAGCACGACGAGTTGGTGCAAGTTCACGATCTTCATCGAAAATCCGAGCATGCTGCCATGGTATACGGCGGCTGCTGGGACGGACAGCTGCATCATCTCCTGGTGGAGGAGAAGGAGAAAGGGAGAGTCGCGATTCTGGAGAGGTCATCGTTACCATCCCTGCGGATATCTTAGAAGGATCTGTGGTTGTGCAATTGAAGGTGGGACAATGCAAAAGAAAAAAAGAAAATTTGGTTTGGAAATGAATATATGAGGCAAGAGCAAGAGAAAATGCATGTGGGGCGGTGCCGTTGAGTAGCCCAATAAAAACCTTCCTTGATGGTGAAAGTATATTCACTCACAGCTGTCAATTTAGGTGATTTCTAAGGTCTAGTAAATCTGGCTGTCAGTTTTGATTTCCCTGCAATTCTTAAGGATTGCAATTGAATTACTTAAGTCAGCTAAAAGATGAAATATTCACAATGTAGAGTGAATACTATGTTCCAGTAAAATTGTTTGTCAACTTCAACTTCCCAAACCCTCTTGGACTCTATAGTGTAACCGATTTAATCTAGATGAATACTTTGTGTAACTTTTTTAAGTTCAATAGTAGGCTTTTGGTACTTTAGTTTGTCAATTTTAATTTCGCTGTACTTTTGAGGAATATAACGAAATCGGTTCAATATAGAGAATAACTCTGTATAATAATTGTCTAGGAGGAAAGATATTTTTCTAGTAAGGTTGTCTATTAGTTTCTGTTTCCGTGCCCGATTCGAAAAATTTAACTGTATAGGTTTAGTTTGGAGAATGTTTCTGTGTAACAATTATATAGTTAAATCGTAGACTCTAGTAAAGTTGTTCGTTGAGTTTGATTTCTCTACACTATGTGACAACTATGGTTAAATCGGTTTCGTCTAGATGATGTTTCTGAATAATGATTATAAAGGTGAAAGGCATATGTCTAGTAAATTTACTTATTACCTTTTATTTCTCTTTGTTTTTAAGCGATTATACTTAGTTTAGTATAGTCTAGATTATTTCTCTAGATAATACTTCTTTATGCTAAAAGGGAGACATTTAACAAGTTTATTTATTAGCTTTACTTTACCTACACTTCTAGTAGATTACTGCTTTGTCAATTTAGTTACATTATACCTTCTACTACAAGTGAAACTGTTTGTTGGGTTTAATTTCTCAACACATCTTAAATAATGAAGTTTAGAACAGCTGCAGTTGATCCTTTGCCACTTATATTTAATTAGAACAATATCAAAAGAGTTTGTGAACAACTTTGTTATTCTAGGATTTTTCACAATCATGCAATGCACCAGAATCAGTTAAAAGTAAATCGCAAAAAGCAAAATACGTTGGGAAGCAGAAAACCTTTCTCTCTATCTCTTATACACACACAGGCTTTCAACGCCATTTCTCACACACATGGTTTACGCAGGTGTTGGGATTAAGTTTTGCAGAATAATCGCGCCATAGTCTACCGAAACTACACTCTGTAGAGATTCGAGAGAATATCACGTGTAGGTACCTTTCTACCACCTCCACTTGTGTCACATTCTCACTATCATATTCTCATCCTCACTATCGCATTGCTTCTTATTGTCATTTCTAGAAAAGAAGAGAGAAAATTTATTTGCTTGTGCCTACGCTAATATTAATTTTCGGCCGATATGTTTGCTTAGTTTTCTGGCCTCACTCCCCTCTTCTTACATTGTATAGAACAAGATGAGGGAAAGGAACCAGAGGCTCAGATTCTGAAAGTGTATTTATATTCCTCTAATTCTTTTGCGATTTATGAGGAAACAAGTGTTAAGTTCTACCATAATTCACTTTTACGCTTTACTGACTTTTTGGTGCACAGTATCCCAGATGCTCCAACCGCTAAAAACGACCAAAAAGTTGAAAATACTCTGTCTGCCCTTGACAGCAGAGCTTAGAGGGAGTGCACGTATCATATGTAGCCAACACACCTTCCTACTTCCTCGCTCTAGTATATACCGACTATACCTACCGAGTAGAACAAAGAAATGAGGGCGGGGGATGATAACACGCTAGGCTAGCAAGATCCCCCGCCTGGATCAAACACTTGCCCTTTGCCTCGCTCCTAAGTGGGATTCCCGTTACAGCTCTCTATCATACCCTTGCTATTACACCGTCGTTATCGCAACTATGCTATCACACACCCTTGTTGTCGTTGCCAGATAACGCAAGAGAGCAGGCCGAAGGGGAAAACATTTTCTTCAAAGCTCTGCTTACCGGCGCTTACCGGCGCTATAGAGAAATCTTACGAGAACGTTTACTTTCTCTTCTTCTCTGCCCCTCCCCCTCTTTTCTTCCATTTTTATACTTTCGCTAGAGAGAGAAGTAAGAGAGTAGATATCATAGGAGGTAAGGCATGTCATTCATAATATTCATTAGTCTTTAGTAGCTATTTGGGATGTCGTATCAGGATGCTGTAGTTAGGTGAATACCTCAGACGAATACCCGCTAGAACTTGCAAAAATTTTCACCCTAGTTTACTTCCCCAAGTGAAGAAGAAAAAAATTTACTCATAGGAATTTGTACAAGATAGGTATAATATAATATTGAATGAAGTACTGCCTCTAATGATTGTCACTACCTCTTTACTATTAGAAAGAGCTTGAGTAAGAAACAAGTAGAGTGTTAATACTTAATATGACTTAACAAAACATATGATAGAATTGAGTTGAATTCCGATACTATACTCTACTCGTTTCCTAAACTATTAGAAGTAAGATGAATTCTTCTTTCTTAGCTTCGAAGTGAAAGATAATACGTCTCTCTCTCTCTGAGAACGACCTTGGGCAATTGGTAGAAGAAAGCCCTTGCTGATTTATAATTTCTTCCCAGAGTGTGTCACTAAAAGTAAGTCATCGATACAGGAACCACAGAAGCTTGTAGCTTGATCCTGGAGTGTCGCATACCAACAGAATTGCCTTCAAGGGACTAAATCCAATACAATCTACAAGCCCCTTTGATTTTTCCTGTCATTCACCTTCGAAGTAAAATGTACAAAGATGGGATAATAAAAATTTCAGCTCACACTACTATAAATAGGTACCTAAACACGTGGATGGCTGAAATGAAATGACAGCAAAATAAAAGGGAAAATATTCCATGAAGATTCACCTTTAGTTTGACTGCAAAATTAGCCTCATTAGGTAACGCATGCTACAAAAACTCGGCTTTAGATGCAACGAGAAAGCAGGGGTAAAAATTGCTTGGAGTAAAAAGTGAAGTAGTAATCCCGCCAAAGCATTGTGCGAGTCTTCAGGATCAGCGTGCAACAGCTTCCCGCAGAGCCCCCGTGGAAGCAGACTAGCGAGAAAGGGTCCGTGTAGTGGCCATAAACCCTTTTCAAGAGAGATAGTATATGGAACTTGGGCAATGAGGACTGCGAGGCCCTGGACGTGGATTTAATAGCAGGCAAACTAACATTGAGCAAAACCTAATAAGATCGATTTCGAAATGGAACAAGGGTGTACTTTCAAGCATCGTGTAATTTGCTTGTATCTCGTGCCTGAAAGCACATCTATTTAAATTTTGGTAGCAAAATCCAGCTACATGAAAATCGCAGAACGTTCTATTCGAAAGCATTCCAGAATTTATCTCTACACCAGTTCGATGCCTGACTCTAATTCATTCATGATGATGGCCCCTCTAGATGAAAACGCCGGCCAATGCAATAACGCCATAGAAAACAGAAAACAAACGCGTATGTCGTTACATCACTTTGCCGCAGCAGCAGCAAAACTGAGGAGAGACCCCAGGGTTAATCCAATAACTAGATTGAAAACCATGAATGATCCTGCAGCCTCTCGCTCCTCTTCTTCAACCCATTTTCCAGCATCCATCATGCATAGACTGCCCAGCCAACCATTTGTCGCACCAAAAAAGAATTGGACGAAAGCAAAGTAGAACCAGTCGCTTTTGATGACTGCGCCCTTTCCATCCAAGTTACAGAGATAGTAGAGGGGTATGAATCCAAATCGAAGAAGCGAAAAAACGAAAAGGAGGCGTGGCCTGGTGGTTACAAAATATGGTATGCCCGTACTAAGTCGACCCACAAGATCCCCAACGTTCCATGTGAGGAAGCCAAGAGGGATGAAAATCGGGGGAGTAAGAAAACGAGGAGCTGTTGCTTCAGGCACAACGGATACGACCTTTGCCGTGTAGACTGGGAAAAACATGGTGACTGCGAAGCAGATGCATACCGATGATGCAAGCCAGAAAAGCTTCTTGTATAGTTGTCTCATGCCTACGGATTTGCGGGATTCTCCAAGGCTAACGACCGAGGACATCATGTTCAACTCAGTTAACCGTTTATGCTTTCGGACTAGGGGCATTGTGACGAAAAGTGTAATGACACTGACGGCGGCGGCTGTAAAGAAATATATGAAGGCGGAGTTTCTTGTCGTTCGTATCTCTGCTGCCATTTCTAGTTCAGGGCTTGATATGTCTCCGCGTGGCATTAACCAGACAGACATGATTTGAGCGACCACAGGAAGCACACCAGCTATCGCCTGACCAGTCATCATTGCCTGTATGTATTCTGGTCTCCCGAAACTGGAAGCAAAGGAGAACGCTCCATTTTGGCAGAGTCCCGTTGCCACGGAAGTAGAAAAGACCATGGACAATGTCAATGCCAAGTACCAAGGAGATGGCATATCGGTGAACGTGGTCGATATGCTGAGAAGGAGGAAGACTGCTAAGTTGGTAAGTAAGGCGGTGATAATTCGTTTTGGGTAGTCGGCGTTCAGTTGAGCCCGGGCAAGTATGTAGGTCGAACCCAGGTTGGTGACGCAGCCAACTGAGATGATGGCTGATTGGAAGGAATGGAGGATTTGGCTATTGTCTCGGAATCTTGACGCAAAATAAGGAGCCGCTGCTAAGAACATGTTCCTGTGGTGGTGTTAGTATGGTTGTTGATATTTACACAGGAGAGTGCGAGTGATTCTTACCATGCCCAGAGCTGCGAGATACCCAACATGATGAAGGTGTAATATTCGGCTCTTGAATAGGGCTCCGCGGTCTTGCCTTGATCCTGGTCCTCTGGGAGGATCAAGACGGGGCGTCGAACCTCTTCGTCGTCCAAAGGCTCATACTCTTGCTCCGCATCGGGTTTGTGGAAGAGGGCGCGTACGTGATCCATGGCTGCGAGGCTCCAGACAACCGCTCGAGGTGGAAGGGAAGGAAGGGTTGGATTCAAGCAAGCGTGTTGTTTTGGTCTCGCAACATCAGTGGAGATTTGATTTGATGTGTAGAAAATGGTGCCCCCAGTTGCAAGAAGGTAGATGGTGAACTGGGAGTCTCGGTCGATATCAACACCGATTATCGATAGGAGGGAGGCACGTCACTTGCACTAGAGAGTGAATGGAGGGTCGGGTCCCGTGGCAGGGTGACCCACTCACCTTCCAGGTTTTCATTAGGTAGCACACGTATCGTGTTAAAGACACACCTCCGTCCCAATCCGGACTAGCTCTGAGGTTTTACCTACCTCGACTCCTCGAGCTACTTCCAACCCTCTCAAGACATATACACCTGCACTTTCTTGTCATGGAAATGAATTGCAAGATTGGTTTTTGGTCGTTGCTCGGTGTTGATTGTTCGTTTCAACTCTGCTTAAAAGTATAGAAATCGTCTCAATATATGATTTTTGTAGGCGGGACATCATTTGCGTTTTGCTAACTGCAAAGGATTTTCATCCTAGCTGTTCATTCTTCTCACACCATCACCAGGTAATTCTACACAAAGCATCGTTGCAGGTGACCTGGCCTTGGGTGAGTCCCGTCCACTCCACTGGCAGCTGGTTGCCCCACCTACCTTACCTCGCTTACCTACCAGCCCAAAAATCGGGATTCAACCCGAAGTTCGGGATTCCATTGCTGCAGTACTAGATATTTTCGTTCTTCATATCCTCCATGCAATCCGGGTATGAGCTGTTATCAAGTGCCCAGCTGATCTTACCATGTCATGCTATCTTATGCTTGCACATCGAGGAGCCGCCTGCAGTAAGGACTCATCAACACGATTTCTGGTTCTAATGCCTAGAGCTCTGAAGGGCTGAATCACCTCACCCTGAAATGAGTGGAAATACGATACCCGCGACCGGGATCTGTTGCTTATTGGGAGAATTCTGCGGGGAGCTTACAAGCATGTTATCCTCCACCTATCAAAGATGGGGATCGCGAGTTGTGAGGCTGCATTTTGACGTGCCAATTTCCGCTTACTGCATCGCCCCCAAATTTAGAATGCGAGTGAGTTATGGAGTGTTACCACCTCGAAGTTTCCCCTTCTTAATTTTTTCTCTTCATCTTCTCCTTCTTTTCCTAGATTTTTATCACTGAAGATTTGCGTGGAATTCATTTTAAATCCACGGTTATGGATTCCAATATCCCCAAAGAGCAAGTTACTATTGCTGGAGCCTCTTCTTTGGCTAGCCACACTCCAAAACACTCCTCTGAACCCACACGCAGTGGCGAAAAGCAAAGTTGGTGGAAATGGAGCAAAGAAACTACGATAGATCATGTTCATAAACATCTTGATCATGAGTTCAACGGCAAAATCGGGTTCGAGAACGGCCATTTCTTCCATCGACCAGTGAAGCATGAAGGAAGTGCAACATTCGACAAGGCCGATGAGTTGGAGAGTGATGAGAAGGGACGATATGTGTATCGGAATTACCTAGGGCAACAATATCACAAACACGCAGATGTGGCTACGTATCTCTCGCCCACGAATTATGTACCAAAGCGACTGGTGGTCCAATCAACACCATATGTGCGGAAGAAGAAGTTGACGACGGGAGATTGGAGACGAAGGAAAATGACAGGCTCCGTTCCAAAAGTTTTGAAGCTTGCAGAATGGACCTTGAAACCATCAAATCGAGATCAAAATGGAAGAGCTTCGCTTCTTGGACGGGTGGAGACCATTATGCGAATCTTGGTTATGGGACTGCCACTCCAAATAATGCTGTCTCTGCCAATAACATCTTCCTGGGACGATGGAGATATCAATGGCCAATACACGGAATTTCCAGGCAACTACTGGAAGTGGCCGAAGCATGCCATAAACCCCCTCGATATGAAACCAACGACTGAAGTGAAGAAAAAGAATCTCTCATCCAGGACCCGACTATTGCGTCCTCGTCAACTGATCATTCTCAAAGATGGAGAATGGGTACTCGACTCGAACCCGGATAAAGGCATTTCATATCTGTTCATCAGTTATGCAAACATGCACTTCGACACCAATAACTCGGCAGAAGGGCGAAAGATGATTTCCGACATGGCCACATATGCCACTCTCAAAGCAGGAAAGATGGCATATTGGCTTGATTATCGGTGCAGAGCCTCAGAACCTGGACCAGAACTCGATCGAGACGTGTACAGAATGTGTGATGTGATACGAGGGGCACATCAAGTCGTGGTGATGCTCAAAGGGAATGACCTCAAATTGAAACAAGAATGGGGCTCCAGGATGTGGACTTTACCGGAAGGACTTTTGGCCAAAGGGAATAACATATATTTTTGTACACCAGAGTCGGATTCTTTCAAGATTGAATCGATGAGCAAAGTCGAAATGAGTGGATCTGTGTGGGAAGATCCAGAAGTCGACGACGAAGATGGGCCAACGCGCCTTCTTGCTGAACATTTCACGGGAATCCTTACGCTCTCCCGTCTCGAAATTCTCTCAAATGCCATAGCAGCGTTGGGAAACCGGGTGGACAAACGATATGCAGTCCACGTACGAGGAGATGTCGCTTATGCTCTAATGGGTCTCCTCCATTATCGAATCGAAAAAGATCCCGACGACTCGACCTTCCAAGCCATCGCTCGTTTATCCCTCGCAAACGACAACGACCGTCTCATCGAGCGGATGGTCTGTCTATATCCAGACCAACAAACCCCTCAAATCTCGACATTCATGAAGCTTGCCCAGCCGGATCTCTACAGTACTCATCTGTGGGATATCGAACCCCTCTGTCAAGTCGTAGGAGTCGGAAATGAAGACAACACAGTCATCTTAGACAACACCCGAGCAATGCACATCCGATGGAAGAATTTCCCTCGCATGGCAGTTATCCGACATTACGGGATGAAGAAACTTATGGCTGAGCTATTTGTCCGAAGTGGTGCATGGCCGTTTATTTTCGCCCTTCAACTTGCCATCACTTACGCGCCTTTCTTTCTCCAAAGCGAAGAGCTCGGAAAAGGAAAGACAATCTTCAGTCTTTCCATGTTGGTAGCTGGTTTCTTTGGTGTCAGTTTGTTGCTATCATTCATTGGCCCTTATTCCGTGAGAAGATTATACGGCGGTCAAGTGCAGAAAAGTACACCGAGTCTCATTGGATTCGAGGGTGTCCTCCCGCTCGCAGATCTCGAACCCTTGGTCTTCGGTAACAACTCTGGGAGGTTATCTTATGCCCCCTCTTCAACTCCATTTTCTCTCAAATTCAGAGATCCAAATGAAAGGATGGGAATAGAACCTGCTTGGATATCCTCCAACAATCCCGAAGATATCGAAAAGATGGAGGCTACCCTTCCAAAAGGTCATCAGTTGTTCACTTTGGTGGATACGGGCAGTTTGACTGTTTCCGTATTTCATGCTGAGAGGCCGCCGACTGTGGCTTTGATTTGTGGGAGAGAGGGTGGAATGCTGAGAGCAGTGCTTTGTAGTTGGAAATTTACGAATGATTGTTTGGTCAGAGAGGCGGTTATTCGCATGCCTAGTGAGGTTTACGAAGCCGCGGTCCCCAAAGGGTGGTTGAAAATTTCTCTAGGTGATGCGGATAAAAAGCTTGTTGTTTGATTGTCACCTTATATACATATGGCCAAGATAGATAATTGTAATGTTTCAATTTTAATTCTGTGAGACCATCTAAGTATCTGTATAATTCCCGGTGAACATGTATTAAGTCATGTTCTTCGCCTCTGATCAATGGCCCATGCCTGATCATTCAGGGTAAAATCAAACCAGACGCCAGGTATCATTGCCGTTCGCTATGCATCCATACTAAAACAAAACAATTGGAAATGCAGAAGAAGTCTCCAACTCACAAAATAGAGAGGTTTTGTCCAACGAGAACATCAGTCTATGCAAATCAGCCCCTTTCATCGAAAATTTCGCTAGATTCAAATCCTCCTTGTTCAGCATTGATGAGTCCCGCGTCGACACAATGTTTCAATACCGCACCAGCACACATAAATGCGCCATTCTCAAGTTTAGTGCGAGTATCCATTCCCCTAAATATATCCTTGGTGTCTGCTTGGAATCTAAATTGGTCTTCATTGGTCCATCCTGGAATTTTGGCGCATTGTCTCTTGAGATAACCCAGGAAGTAATGCAGCCAGATGACGTTGGTATATGGAATGAACTCCTCCCAGGTATGTCCGTTGTTCTTGTCCCGAGAATCCTCGTCGTGCCATGCTCTTCTCTCACTGATGCGGAATCCGGTAAACAGATGGTTTCTCATCCTAAAAGCGGTCAGTTATGAATGAGGGATTCGGAAACACGAGCGACTCACTTTCGATATGCGTTGAATTGAGGAACACCATCCGTGCTTTGAAAGATGGTAAGGTCGTTCTCAAGTGGATACCATAGAGTTTCACCATTCTCAAGTGTTGCCCGCGAGAGTCCATAGTCAATGAGTGTGACCTCGAGGCCAGAGTTACCGTACTTTGGAGTCGAGCCGGGATCGCGAGGGATAGCAGGACGAACTTGGGCCACACATATGTTGTTCTCGTGGAGATCACGGTGCTGCTTCTGGTTAGCGGATGGAGAAGAATATGTGTCCCGAAAACTGACCTCGAATTCACGCACGTCTTCCGCCTTTGCCAATGCCAAAACCGTGCCCAGAAATATGTCCCAAGCCTCGTCCACATTTTTGATTTTGTAATCATCTAAAGTGATACCGGCATCTCCCAACTCGGTGACAAGAAAAAGGGTATTTTTGGTGTATTCGCTAGGGTGGCAGAAATAAGATCCTTCCTTGCTATTTTTGTTGTTGTCCTCCCAGGCCTTGGTCAGAATTGGCTCTGTCTCACCTCTGACAATGTAAGCTTCTTTGAATTGGACATAACCCGGGATTTCAGTGAGAGCATTCATGATACGGATTTCGGAAACCACGTCCTCGATTTGACTTGCGTTCTCACATTCGAGGGAGTCTGGGTCTCGTTTCGATTGTAGTCGCATGACCTTGAGTATAGAGGAGCGACGTTCCTGGCCAACGCACGCAGAATTATCCTCAATGATTCGATAAACCTCCGCGTAAGAAGCTTCAGCAATTTTTTGGACACTGTATGAACCAACAGGAAGGAGAGCAGCCCAGTTATGAGTTGGCATAGAAGCTCCACGGTCTTTTCTGTATGCGGATAGCAGTGGCCTAAGTTGTTCGCGGTCTCTGAAATGCAGAGTTATCGTCGATTGAGGGTTCGGTGGTGGGACTGATTTTGTAAGTAAAGGAGCCACAGCAGTAATTAATCGAGTAGCCTACCCTCTTTCTCTTTTTCGCCTCCCTTCGCAACTGACTTTGCTTTTGGGGTCCGATCATGGCTATTGTTCTTGTGAACATAATCATATGACTTTGTGGAGCCATTGAGTGTTGGGTCGGAGGAACCCGGTGGGGTAAGTGTTCGTACTATGTCTTTATAAGTGAGGTTCCAGTTTATTGTGCGAAACAGTTCTTATGAATTTATCAAATACAACTGCCAATTTTTCGAGATCGGTCCGAGTGGTGTGTTGAAGGGGGAAAGGGAATAACTTACAATCTTCCTTTTTGTTCTCCTTCGTGGCTGACTTTCCTCTTACAACTGGCTTTACTTTCTGTGTAAGATTACAGTCATTGTCCTCCTTTTTTTCGTTATCACCGTGCAACTTGATGTGCTCGAGAGCAGCTGCAAGGCCATCGGTCTCATCAACCTGCCTGGGATCCTCCTTCACAGCGATATTTTCAATAGAATCTGTGATATCGGAGAGAACTGGGCGGCTCGAAGGAGGGGATTCCTTTTTGGTAGCATTTCGACCGAATATTGCGCTGGTAGCGGAACTAGTAACAGTTCTTTTGGCACCGTAGGTCTTCTTCTTCGGGACCATTATTCCGCAACTTTCTCAAATTAGTTTGGGTTTGACACGGCGATAGAGTAAATAAATGGCAGCAGCAAGTACAAGGGTCGCACAGAACGAAAGACAGATAAAACAGAAACCAAACAAGATGACAAATAGATCCATCAGGCTCACGGCGTGTAATGAACAAACAGAGACTTTGCACACCGCCAGGCTTTGATATCTTCCCATCAATCACGTGATGACGATAAACAAGAAAATACTTCAAATGGAGAGGGGAGACAACAGAATCAAAGGAAAGGCATGTTTTTGAGGGACAGGATATTGGAAACTTACAACTGTCCAGGCTCGTCGTCCTTCAATTGGGTGGTGGTTGTGTCTGGTGTGATGGGCGCATTGCGATCTGCCTGAAGGCTAGTTGAGTTGACAGTTTGAAGGTTAAGCCCGTTGTCTTGGTGCCCAGCTCGTGATTCCCCAGTATTTGCAGCTTGAGGTGGACCAGACAGAACTTCTTTGGAAGAGTTTTGACCCATTGTGGGGGATGTTTTGAAGGGTTTGTTGCCCAGGGAACTCCTCTTCCGTTGTTTTGCCGATTGGCTGTGTGAGTGGAGTTGTAGATTACTTCCTACCTATACCCAGCAGGAGCGGAGGTTTGTTGATTGCGATGTTTCTCCGAACGCCAAGCTCTTTATGGCTAGCCTGAAATTTGGAGTTCCAGGTCACGTGTATCTTTTCCTTAGCACCATTGAATGGATAGCAGCAGTAATCTCAGAAGGTTCTCAAAATGTTTAGAGACTAAGGAGTTGCGTCCTCTTTTATAACATAACTCAGATATCTCTTTATTTAAGTTTACCATTTTAGATAGAGCTGGTTAATCAAAAATCCCAACAGAAATAACTACCGCTTTCATTGACCGCTTGACAGCTTTCCAGTTGGGTTTTAGGAGCCAAAACAATCTTGGCTTATAGTTCTTTGACAGCTTACTTGGTCACCGCTTGCTTACTCGTTATCTTTCCTATTTCAACCTAATAGCTCCTTGGACAGTTATTTCAGAGCGTAAACTGACCGTACTTCAGGGTTACCTCAATTATCTGTTGTATCCACACAAAAGTCAGTTGCGTTGTTTTTCTCTGGCTTGAAATTTGGATTGCAATCTTTTCCCTCTCAGACCTTTAACAGCTGCCCGTATCTCCTTACATTCCATCGCACTGCAGCACCCCGTCCAATGTGCGAATCGAGAATTTAACAGCCCAATCTACTTATTTATCCACGAATCCTATATTTTCCGTCCACCCGAGGCTGCCTACAACAACCCCAAGAAATATTTTTAAGTACCCCTAGTTTGAATACTATATCCAGATACCGGTATTTCCTCCAAGACCAAAGACATGAATACCACTGTGTCAGGTCCACCTAAAAGCCCGAAGATTGGGATACCAATGCCAGTGACCATCGCAAGTTTCCAGAAAGATACTCTTCTTGTATGAATGCTCCATCTTTAATGATAGCAGGGGCTCACTGTCCTTCAGGCAGTTCTTTGGAGTGGTTTGGCGATCTCGTGTCTGCTCATAGTCTTTCGCGCCTACGTTCGCATTCGAGTTTTTCGAAAATTCAGTATAGACGACTATATACTCGCTGTGGCGTGGCTTGCTTCCCTTGCAAACTCAATCATTTGGCAGATTAGGAGCCCAGAGTTATATTTCGGAATAGAAGTTTCCAGTGGGGCAGCCCCGATTCATCCAGAGAGGTTTATGACCCTCTTGAATCGGTATTCGCACTCTTCGTTAGCCAGCTACCTTGTCCAATATGTTGGTCTGTGGTGTGTGAAGTTCTCCTTATTATTTTTCTTTCGGGGTTTAGGGGAGAATATCAGACGACAAATGATATTTTGGTGGATTACTTGTGGGTTCCTTGTTGCTTCTTTCGCCATATGCGTCGGGACCATCTCTTATCCATGTTTTGGGGGTACTTTTCCAAAAGCCGCAGGTGAGCATAACAAAATGCACTCCATTATCCTACTTTCCACACTTAAATTCCATTAATACTTCAAAGAAAGTTGCCAGTCTTCGTACATAATTTTCTATCAGGGTGTACAGCTTTCTGTAACCACCTCTCTCGATATTCTAACCGACGCTACTCGTAAGTACCAGCTGAAGTAGATTATTTGGTTGTTAATTCTCCAGAAGTCATCGCTCTCTCCACCAATATTATCTGGCGGGTTCATATCAACCTGCGGAAGAAACTAGCCGTCATTGGAATATTCTCCCTCACGATACTTGTGATAGCGGTTGCGATCGCTCGTGTTGTCACCTCGAAAAGAGGAAAACTCATCGACTTCTCCTCCCTGATTTTATGGGGTGGTGTTGAACTCTCTATTTGTTCGTAATTCCATCCATCTAGTTGATTCAACAGTCTTATGAAAACTTATGAGACTAACTAGGCAAAACCAGCTATCATAATCGCATGTTTGGCTTCGTTTCGCACGCTTTACACTTCTTCACGAGCCGGGACCTCAGGGGAAGGCAGAGGAGAAAATTACGGTCGTGCATATCCCCATGCTGCCGATGGGATTCCTCTTAGAACAAAAGTTGAAAATCAACGCAATAGAAGCAGTAACGAAAATATGGTTTAGGATGGATCACACTCGGTGGAGGAAGCACAAAATTATCCTGCAAAGCCCAATGGTGCTTATAGGGGGCTTCAACACACCTAAAAGGGCTGCTTTCTTGATATTTTCGATTCTTGTCAGGTTCCAGACACTTGTTTATTGCTCACTTATTGCTCCAAAGATAAGAAATACTACGCAGCAGCCGGGAAATTCGACTACAGTCACATGACAAAACCTTATTTGCATTTGAGATCCCCCACTAAGGGACGTACTAAATCGAATTAGTAGCTTACAATTGCAAAGACCATCATAGGGATCATTCGTATTATAAGTCAAGTTGTATTTCAGAATGCAGTAGATCACGTTTTCAAGGACCCCTGTTTCCCTGTACGTAAAATAGTACACCCGCGTAACTTTCAACTGCGATATCAATTCAACAATCCAACTTCAATATGTCGTCTTTGCCATTAGAAGTGTGGGAAGAGGCAGGTTTTGAAATATCCTGCTCCATATATTTTGGAACCAACATTAACCCGTGTTAAACAGATTGCCACGAAACTTGCACATTCAACATCCTTGGATCCCATAAACATCTACAACATTCACGAGGATAGCCGTTATGATCTCATTAAAAGATATCCTGAAAATTATCCGGCAAAACCGGATCAAGCGTTGTTTCAGTTGAGATTAGTATCGAAAGCTTTCCACCAAGTCGCGACACGCGTGTTGTTCCGGAATCATCGTGCAACATGGCAAACAGGTGGATCCAATTGGTCAAGTGTCGACGGCGTCAATGCCTTCAACGAAGGCCTCGAAAAGTTCTTGTGTGATTCAATAAATATAGGACCAATGATAAGAAATCTAAAGTTAAAAATTCTTATTTCAACGACTGATGTGGTGGAAAATGGAACCTCGAGAAAATTTCTACAGCTGCTGCCTAACGCTCTTCAAAAGTTGTCGAATCTAAATTGTCTCTCAATGGATCCAGGATCATTGGCCAGTGACGTGCCCGACCATTCGGCACCGTATGAGCCACGATGGGATTATGATTATGTTTCTCAGCTGCTGTCTGGTCTTGTCACTGTTTTTCGCAGCGAGAAATTGGAAAACTTAACGGATCTGCGTCTCCTTCTCCCGTGCACGCATCATTTCGGGGCAATAAATGCTTCCATATCGGATACCTTCGCTAATCGTTTGGTATGCCTTTACCTAGGTGTCACAGTAAGTCAATTCTTCCTCACTCTCTTCTTTAATACTCTTCATATCGAGTGATGACCATGTGCTTCTCAAAATTCAAAACTAACAATTTCCGGCAGGACCGTACTGGGCCTGGTGGTAGTTCTGACTATCTGCTTTGGTTCAACAGAGACAGCGACGGAGATGAAGAATATGAACTCTCCAATCTTCAAAAGGAGTTTCCGAATCAGGAATACGATAAAGAGATTTTCGATATCGTGTCTCGTTGTCATAATCTGGAAGTACTTGGACTTAAAGGTACGCAGCGTCTTGACATGAAGAAGCTGGATTGGAGATCCAGCCGCAATGGCCTTAGGGCTATTGATCTAGACAGAGTCAAGATCTCTTCGGAGGCACTCGTGAAAATCCTCTCACCACCGGAAGGAACTCCGTTGTCGAATTCCATACTGAGAAACATCAATTTTGCGGAGGTCGATCTGGAAACAGGATCCTGGGAGGACATATTCACCTTTCTGTCGGGGCTGCCTTCTCTTTTGTTCTTCAACCCTGAAAACCTGAGATATACTCGTGGTCACCCTTCTTTCACAACAACGGGCGGAAGAGCTTGGGAAGATTCCCTGAATATTTGGACCCGTATGGAAGAAGATGTGGGGGAATTATCGTGCCTTGCAGAGGTGCTAGTTGCCAAAGCGGGAGGCAGAGACAAGTATCCTAATTACTGGATGGAGCAAAATATGCTGGAATGATGGATTGTCCAGAAAAACGACGACGACAAAGATGTGATGATCTAGTTATATCTACAGACAGCCTTGCTAGTTAGGTAAAATCTGATTTCAGGAATTATCGGTATTTAAGCACGACTCGTTCAAAACCAGTTACAAGAATTGCCCAAAGAGTTGAAATTGAAGAAC
Source organism: Hymenoscyphus scutula (assembly GCA_001399465.1). Taxonomy (NCBI): domain Eukaryota; kingdom Fungi; phylum Ascomycota; class Leotiomycetes; order Helotiales; family Helotiaceae; genus Hymenoscyphus; species Hymenoscyphus scutula. Next base: position 257,200 of record LKTO01000009.1, read on the forward strand.
AAGAATCAATCTGAATCACCGACCAAGGCATCAATAACTGCCAGCCCCAACTATGCCAAAAGACGAAGAAACGCTTCATCAGCAAAATGACGGGCAGCTTCTCTCCATGGTAGAAACGCCTAGGGTAACGTCACAGCACAGCTTATCCCTTGCTAGTAGTGGAGAGCGTTCGTTGGTAGATAAACCTTTCTGATTGGCTCACTCGCAGCGTGCCCTCTAGCAATTCTCTGAATCCACCACTACCTGGCACAACGTACTGCGACGACCCTACAGCGTCTTACTATGCCTGTACCTACACCTACCCCGCGCCCTAGAAGCTTTGCATAGATGGCGACTATAATTTATAGCTTGCGTGCTTGCCTGAATCCTGGGACGGTGAGTAAATGCCTGATAAATGTCAAGTTCCCCGCCATCTTCCTTTCTTCCTTCAACAGCACACTTCGATATATGTAATAAAGACTTACTCTTTCAATTGATGGAACGTACTGGCACTACAGCTGCGAACGAGAGACAGGAGCTCAATGACTACGATCAACATCGCTCTACACCCAATGAAGTCGACAATAACACCGCTACACCAGCTGCCGATGACGGCAAAGATGCCTGTCTCTTCCTCGCCGCATGCTTTATTTGTGAAGCCTTGATATGGGGTAAGAAACACCAAAAATATATGAGATGCTTGGACTATTCTGATCATGTTGGTTTCAATTAGGATTTGCCTTTTCTTTTGGAGTGTTCCAGGCTTATTACGGCACACATGAGCCTTTCTCTTCGGATACAGGTTCAATTGCTACCATTGGTACATCAAGCACGGTATGAATGCCTACTCTCACCTCAGTCGTCTCTACCCAACATCAACCGACAATGGAAATAGGGTGTCATGTACATGATTGGGCTTTTACTTTTCCCGGCCTACCAACGATGGCCCCGTCTGGCTAACATTTCCAAATGGGCCGGTTTGCCAATCATCACGGGAGCTCTCATCCTCGCATCGTTTGCAACCAATGTCACACAGTTGATTTTCACCCAAGGTGTACTTTACGCTGTTGGTGGATCGCTGCTGTATTGCCCCACTCTAGTCTTTCTAGACGAATGGTTTATCAAAAGAAAGGGGCTTGCTTTTGGTGTCATGTGGGTACGTAACGCTTCCTGGCTTCCCCCTTGCCATCATGGTCTAACATACCACAGGCTGGCAGCGGAGTTGGTGGCCTTGTGATTCCTTTCCTGATCAACTTCCTCTTGACCAACTACGGCTTCCGGTCTGCTCTTCGGATTTACTCCATCATCAACGTGATAATCTCAGCACCCTTTGTATACTTCATTCGACCTCGCTTACCGATACTTCGAGGCTCTCAAGTCCCCGCCTATGGACCAGGTCTTCGCTTCCTAAAAACATCCACATTCTGGGTACTAGAAGCTGGTCTTATACTTGAAAGTTTAGGTTACTTCATACCTAGCATCTACCTTCCAACCTACGCAACATCCCTCGGTTTAAGTTCCTCAATTGGATCACTTCTTGTTGCACTCATCAATGCCCTCTCCGTCATCGGGACAGTCATCATGGGCATGTTGGTCGACCGACTTCATGTGACTACAGTCATCTTATTGAGCACCTTTGGCGCAGCCATTTCCATATTCCTGTTTTGGGGTTTCTCTACAGGGCTTCCTTTACTCTGCATTTTCAGTGTTGCATATGGCTTCTTTGCGGGCGGCTTCGTCAGTACAAATGCCGGTGTCATTAAACTTGTCAAAGAGGCGGATGAGAAGGCGGATGTAGGCATGCTTTTAGGAGTTCTCTCCGCTGGAAGAGGTATTGGCGCTCTTGTTTCTGGGCCTCTTAGTGAAGCTTTATTGAGCGGAAATCCTTGGAAAGGCGAACTGGGGTTTGCTTATGGTAGCGGCTATGGGCTGCTGATTGTCTTCACTGGCATTACTGCTTTACTGGGAGGTGTGAGCGTGCTTGGAAGAAGACTTGGGTGGGTATATTAACCTAGGAGTCGACATGATCTCGGTGAGGACTTCATTGTCGAAAATGGCAAGAAACGGGGGACGAGTGTAAGTTGACTAGATCAACGAAACTCATTGCTCTTTAACTCGTTTTCCCCCTCTTGTTTGAGCCTTCTCCAATCTCGCACCGTGATGGTACGCGCGAGGAGAAGGGCGAGTATGCTATTCAATGCTTCATTCCATTTTGCGGTCCGTAAATTCTGGGTTGTGGAAAAACTTGGAGAGTTTGGCTTTGGTGGCTTGTTTGTGGGAGCGAAATTGGGAGATTATTAATCTGGATTGCGCATCGGGGATTAAAATTGGTGATTGGTACATGTGCTTGCCACTTTTGCAGCGATGCTATTATCTTTGATTGCTATGGGGTAGCCTTTGAAATTTATTTGCATTTTTAAGCAAGCAGAATCGGTTTGTCAAATCCCTCTGAATTGCAGGGAGCCTAGAACTGGAGAACTTTGCATGACCAGTGAAGTTGAGATTGACACCACACCTATTTTTATATACCAAGTAGTAATTTTGTTAATTAGAAGAGTGTAAACTCCACCAACCGAGTTTGCTTCCCCATTTTAGGTACAAACACAATTCTCACCAACTGCACCGTCCTCGAAGCCCACGATGCGTGAGTAATACCACTAGAAACAGAAGTTGCATATTTAGCACCCGACACATCAACCCAAGACCCTCCGACATTGACCTGAATTTTGTAGCTCTCTGGAACGTCAAAAGTCCCAGAATCACCATACCACGCAATCTCAGCACGATCAATTGCAGTGGCAGTTCCAAAATCCACTTGATACCAAACACTGGAAGTTCCGTCTCCTGCTGGAATAGTCCATCCATTTACCAGTTCTGTGAAGAACTGTACCCTCCCATCGATCACGTCGTGGATTTGGTTAATATCTGTGTTGGCTATGCTCACGTTGCCCTTTGGATAAGAGGTCTCGAGTAAGAGTTGTGTGGATTTTGAAATAGGTCGAAGAATTGCGGGGGGACTTAGTCGGGAGATTGGAACGATAACTCGTTGAAGGGATGATGTACTTGAGACAATGACATTATCAATCTCAACGACCAATCCCAGGGTCCCATATTTCGTGCCAGTGGCATCCCATTGTACGCTGATTTGGTGACCGTGGTAAGGGATTTTATCAGCCCGGAAATAGGCGATAGAACTGTCAATGAGAGGATTGATCTCGAGTTTGTCATCGGCTCGAGCACGGATACCGACGAATTGATTAAGGATTATATCGATGTATCCGGAATGAAAATAATGAGGGGAACGGTCTAGACCAACGATTGGTTTTCCGGTTGCTGGATCGTAATCTTCTTCAAGGTTCAAGATGCCATTGTTGTAGTGTAATTGTGTATAGGTGCGAAGAAGAGACGTAAAATCTCCGGTGTTAATAACGCCAGCTGAACTAGAGTTGGGATAATGGTCCAGTAAGTTCCCCAGACCAGTGAGAACTTGTGTCATTTGATATGGCCAGACCGGTCCGTTCCACTGGCATTCACGACGCGTACCTTCATATCGATACTGCCGCATGTAGTACTGATATGTTGGCTCCAAGGTGCGTAATCCATATGGACCCTTGAGTTCATTTGTGTTCAGAATGTGCTTCCACTAGGGAGAAAGAAGGTTAGTTATTCTTCAACACGGAAGAATGGGTGGGGAAAATGAAGTTTCAAACAGAGCAGAGCTAGGCAGGTAAAATAAAGGTTGACTTAGAATACGATATATATGTGTACATACTGATTGTGCATACTCCTTCCTGTCGTCTGGTAAGTCATGAGCCCAAGGTACGTAACCAACCAGTTCGCGGCCCCTGATGAAGTTGAAGTATTTTACATAAGAGTTGCTGGTTTGGTGTCTATCGATAAAGTGCTCGTATGTACTGTTCCACTGCTGATTTTGAAAACTTTGCTTGATGGCAGCTGAACGTTTGTTGTAATCTTCGGCGATGGTTTGCTGGCTATTCAATGTGGCGATATTAGCAATCGCTTTGGCATTTGAAAATTGGTAACTGTTGATGCTTGGCCGGAAGGACTGGCCACCTGTAAATCCATCTTGGCCGCCGGAAGCATCAATACTTGAAATTGTGTACTCGGTGGCATCTCTCAAAGGCTCCACGAAGTACAGTCCTTTGGAACTATCATAGCTGTCTGCCCAAGCATTGAAAACACTTTGCATAGCACCAAGAAGCGAAATCGGGAATCCAGCATCTCCGTCTACCAGATAACCTTTCCAAACTGCATCAGCCATGCTCTCAGAGAATTGACGTGTGTTGCTATTTGATCCATAAATGAAGGTTGCGTAATCGTTCTTGAATCTACGATTATTTGACCATCTCGCTTCTATAATAATCAATCAGTACTGTTTTCATGTGGAAACATGGGGAACACCAAGAGGAAGTTACCCTGAATATGAAAAGCTGTGGCATCATTCAACGTCCCGTAAGGTTGTGTTTGCCATCCGACATCGTCCAAAAATTCCGTGGAAATGAAACCATTGGCACCGAGATCACGTTGGTGCGATCGGAAAATCTGCCAGCGGTAATAGTATACATCTTGTATTTGGCTATCGCTCGTTTCAAAGAACGGGATGTTGTTCAGATACCAAGGTGCATCATTTCCAAAATACCTTTTTGCAAAACCAATGTCATCCAAATTTGATGCGAAAGAGACACTGGATTGGAAGAGAAAACAAAAAACAAAAAGAGGTTTCATTTTTTCAATGAATCCCAGAAGTATATCTGAAACGTACCACATCTCGTCTTTCTAGAGGAATGAGCCTTTCTACTTATTTGTAGAGAAGTCTGGATAGAGACGGCCTCATATTTTCCATTCAATTTAGCCATGCCAAACTTGATCGATCCCCCGCACTGCGGAGATAGAATCGATCGATTTGATAAACCTTAAAACTCGTGTTGACGAGAATTTACTGGGGAAAGGCGTGAAGCGCTCCAATCGAACGTATATCTAGTGTTATAGGTATGAATGCGGGGATGTGGAAGCTGGAGAGCAGGCTTGCGGGGAAGCCCTCCACACTCGATGCGCACCAATAGATAACTTAACTGTCAGTAAATATATAATAAAGTCCTGCTCTCCGACATTCCTGGTCAGTGAGTTTAGGAGAAACTAAAGGAAACATGTAAATTGCCTATCCTGGCTTCTCCCCCTTTTCGGTAATTGGACCACGTGACGAAGAGGAAGCTCCCGAGGTCCCTTCTCGCCTCTGCCATGAAGGTCGAAACATTTGAAGACAAGACCTCCAACCCCATTCAGCATCGCAAATATTTGTCGATATAAAATGTTTTCATTGATGGTTTCCCAGTGTCACTGGTCGCCTTCGGGCCGCCGGCCGGCGCACTGCATGCGGGGTAGGTTAGGGGGGCACACAACTGGTGCAAGATAAGTTATCAATAGCTTCATCCACTTCTCCTCACTACTTCAATCTCTCAATCTTCCACAGTGGAAAGCATCGTCTTCATGCAATGTTCCTCCCTCTCCTCACCTACTCAATATGCGATTCCAACACCCCCCTCGATGGGCAATTCAACTTGCCTCGCGTCTCCCTCTCAAGCTCCGCCTACTCTCCTTTGCAGCGGTGGGAATTATCGCCCTCCTCATTTTAATTAATGTCGTCATATGGATAGTCACTGCATTCATTCTGCGATCGAATCCATCCCTCGCTTCGTCCGCGGTTCTTTCGTACACCCTCGGTCTTCGACATGCTCTCGATGCCGACCATATTTCCGCCATTGATCTTATGACACGACGTTTGGTCGCTACAGGCTCAAAGCCAGTCACTGTGGGAACATGGTTCAGCTTGGGACACTCCACGATCGTCATAATAACTTGTATAGTGGTGGCTGCAACAAGTGGTGCATTGGAGAAGAGATTCGAGGGCTTCAGGAACGTGGGCGGCATAATTGGGACGAGTGTCAGTGCTGGCGTTTTGATTCTCCTTAGCGTAGGAAATGCCTGGATTTTATACAAATTGATACAACGTCTCAGGGTTGTTCTAAAAGAGGAGGTGGGGGAGGACAGAGACGCAGTTGCTGAAGAGGGTACAGTGGCAGGCCTGGACCTACAAGGAGGTGGTATTATGGTGAGGTTGTTCAAGAAGGTATTCAAGTTCATTGACCGGCCATGGAAAATGTACCCGCTTGGTGTACTTTTTGGTTTGGGATTTGATACCAGTAGTGAGATTGCTGTTCTTGGAATTGCCTCGGTGCAAGGCGCTGCAGGTACCAACATTTGGCTCATTCTCATTTTCCCTTTGCTGTTCACAGGTATTTCATACCCGTTCTTGTTTCGTTTCCTGAAGAGCTGACATGTCGTAGCCGGCATGTGCCTCATCGATACGATTGATGGTGCCCTTATGATGACACTCTATACTTCTACTTCTTTGGCCCGAGATACCATCGCCATTTTGTACTATTCTATTATTCTCAGTGCGATCACAGTTCTAGTGGCACTGACCATTGGGATCATCCAACTCCTTTCCCTTATTGCGAACTTCTCAAGTGGGCCATTTTGGGATGGAGTGAATGCTGTTGGAGACCATTACTCTGAAGTCGGAGGAGGGATCTGTGGAGCTTTTGTTGTGCTTGGTACCCTGTCGGTTGTTCTATATAAACCTTGGCGACGAAGAGTTGACCGTCGCCGTGGGATCGGTCATGTTGAAGAGTCAGAGTTCCAGAGCAATAACGATGAACAAAAGCAACCTTCTAAAATTTGCATGACAAAGACAATAGAATAACGTTTGAAGAAAGGCTGGCTTTGCAGATTTTTAACTTTTAATTTTTTTTATCCTTATTTTCTGCACATCATCTACTTCAGCGAATCCTCTGAAATGGCCGACGACGAAATAGAACATGTCCAGCGTGATATTTGGCTTCGGAGCAACATAACTTGGAAAGATACTTTGGGTCCTGATTGGGTTGGTCGAAAGGGTGAGAGTGAAATCCCTTGCGCGTGTTGCAAATTTGAGAACAAGCTGAACTAATAGCAAAATAGTACTGGGACGAGGGTCCTATGGGGTAGTTGGCTTATGGGAATACCGCGGTTCTTCAAATCCTCCGCCAGCCATCTCTCAAGTTGCTGTAAAGAGTGTTATGTTTTCAGAGGACGAAAGTGAGGACCCGGTATGGGAGCGAGAAGGATTGATAATGAAACAACTCCAATCTGTAAGGTCGCCTCATCTAGTGAGAATGTTTGGCGATATGTCCCGTGATAAAGGCGTCGGTGGCGGCGATGACATAGTAATACATTTGTTTTTGGAGTTTTGCCCTGGTGGGGATTTGGATTCGCTGCTGGAAGACTTTTATACCGGTAGAAAGCACAGTCCCGCGCCTAAAGAACCTCTTTTGGAGGCAGACATTTGGGCCATTTTCCATTGCTTAGCCTTGGGTGTCAGTGCTATGGATCGTGGAACGGAGGACCCAACAGAGATAGCGTGGAATAGAGAAACACACATTGTACATTATGAGTAAGTTGGTCCTCTTCTCCGCTACACGGTGAACAAAGTTGATCGTGTTGATAGCCTCCATTGCGGCAATGGTAAGTTAACGAGTATCTTACCAATATAACTCATCGTAATTGAAAATGTCTTTAGTCCTGCTCGGCTCTAAAGATTCAAAACATCCTCGAGTTCCTCTGGCCAAGGTAAAAACGAAATTCCTCTTAGGAAGAAATGCATCTAACAAGACCGCAGCTCGCAGATTTCGGGGTAGCACGAGAGGAGCCCAAAGGACCTAAAGGGGTCGTAAAAAAGATCGCGCGCAAACACCGCCAAGGCGGCGCACTCTACGTGAGTAATTATGGGTCTTCTTTTTCCTCTTTCGGGTTGTTGTAGGGCACATTTTACTCCTTAGCGTACTCGGTTCCTCCCTCGAGACCCTGCTTCCTTCTTAAACAAATTTTTAGAAATGGCAATACTGACTCCAATTTCATTCGCAGTACATACCACCAGAAAACAACCCCGATCTGTTTAAGCTCCGCAAGAGTCGAAGGGGCCCATACACAAATATTTATCAAATCGGGTGTATAATGCACTGTTTGATTTGTCGACGAAGTTCCGACTTCCTTGGTACTCCCCAAAAGATACATTCCAACTACTTTCTCTGGCTCAGATTGAAGGGAGTAACACAGGGACCGTTTATGGAGGATGAGGGTATTAAAAAGCTGTATAGCAAGTCGTTGAGAGAGCTGGTTATGGAATGCATGCTCCAGGAACCGCTGTCACGGCCATCGACCTTGGATTTGGTAAAGAGAACGAAAGAGGGACGGGATATTGCAGCGGAGAAGACAAAGTCTCCATCCAACGATCAGCCATGGGAGAATGCCTGGAAGGAAGTCCCTTTCATCGATAGGAACTTCCCAGAACCACCCACTATTCTCAAAGCCCCCCTTTGGAACACTCGATACACCCCCCCAGAGGGTACTACAAACTCTACCCCAAAGCGTAGCCCTTCAATACCAGGATCTGGAACTACTGTCAACGACGTACCTTCAGATATGGACGTCGATACTCCCATAATTCTACCTATACCAAAGCAAAGTCCAAGGCGCAGCTCCCCAAGGCCAGTATCTGGAACGAATGCAGGCGGTAGCGATGCCCCTCCAGACATGGGTAAATATACTCCTGTAAAAGCACGTGTACTACGGGTAGTCAACATCTAGTTCTCCCCCTCCCAAGTACGCTATATTCTTAGGTAATAGAGGAAGTGAAGTATAAGTACAGGACTCTATAGGTACTCTTTCTTGCCTGCCCTGTTTTTGGCAAGTGGCGTCCGGGACCCTTTTGTGTTTTTGGTTCTTTGTCTGGGTCCCGTTGGCAAGAACGACCAACGCCGAGTCAATCGAATTCCAGGTTAGGTATTCACCTCACCATCTGCCTACCTGGGCAGGCAATTTCTACCTTGACTACCTAGATACTTGCACTAAGTATGGCAACGACGCGCCTCGAAAGGAAATCGACGCGTTTCCTTCGACCTGACCTCGCAACTTCGCTTGACGACACCCACTCACCTTCCACTTACATCGACGAAGCCGAGCAACAAATTGTCCACGAAGCAAGGCAACAAGCTGCCATCGAACTCTACGCAGAGATGGCGGCCCCTTCACAACCGACGAGCGACACGCCGAGTCAATCTTCTTCAACTACTGTTCCGGCCTCGACACCTGCAAGCAGCACTGCCCCATCTCCGAGTACACAGTCGACGCAGTCTAACCATAGCAGCCCAGGCGCCACTCTCGAAAGGTAGGTTGCCTTGCGCTCTGTCGCGCGTGTTCAGTTCGCCTTGCTAACTTGCGCCAGCTCTCAGGTTACCAGTATGGGCAAATATTCAGACTTGACCATCGTCTGCAAAGAACGAAGCTGGAAAGCGCATAAAATCATCGTTTCCTCGAAATCGCCTCTGCTGGAGGCCGCAATAGAAGCTTTGAAGGTAAGCAGATCTGCTTCGAACAGGCAAACTTGACTATCTTCGAAGTTCAATCTAACTTTATTCCAGGAGCCCACTCTAGACCTCTCTGTATACCCCACGAACGCGGTGGCATGTGTGATTGAGTTCATCTACATCCCCACCTCTGCCACCGCTTCCGCCTTTTCTCTTCCATCTTCAGAAACCATCAACGTCTTCCTCCTAGCATCCATCCTTCAAATTGCCGACCTCCAATCCTTGGCTGTCGAGAGATTCCAACATGACCTCATCAACCTAGTCACGGATGCGCGAATCTACTTTGAGATCGTCCGGCAAGTGTACAAGTACACCACGCTCGAGAACCCAGAGCTGCGATTGGTAGTAGTGGATATTGCCATGGTGGAGATGCAGAAGATGCTGGCGGACGAGAATGTGAGATGGGCGTTTCTGAAATTGACTAGTGATGTCACGGAATTCCAAACCGATATCTTTGAGGGTTTGATGGGGAAGGCTGTGAGATATGTGCCAGTGCCAAGTGTGCTTTGTGAGGACTGCGGCCCGCTGGAGGAAAGTGAAAGGGGTTTTGTCGTGGTGCATTGCGAGAGGTGTGATGTTGATAAGAAGGTGATGATTAGTTGAGGCTTGGAGAATAAGATACCCCGGATAACACGGCGTAGAATGTATGGTCAGAGATATGGGAGGATATTGCAACTGTAAAGCACAGGCATGATTGAGTTTAGTTGAATTTGGCATGGAAAGGATCTGCTTCCGAAGCCAGAACCCTTTCGATATGTTAACACAAGGATCTACTGATGGCGAGTATGATTATGATGAAACTCATATTTCCGGAGACGATGGGAGTGGATTCTGTAGAAGAATTCATTGGAAAGCCTGTAGAAACTTCGGTAGCCCTCTCGGATTCTATACTGTCTTCCATCCTTCTAAGTACTTGCTACCGTGTGAAGGTGCGCGGAAAGAAACCATTGAAGACAGATAGAAAGGCCAAGGGTAAATTAAGTGCGAATACAATTTATAATGATCAGGACGATTATGTAAAAGCAAATATTGCTGTAGTGAATTGAGACGCCGTTGGTGATATATCAAGTTGGTATTAAGAAACAAAAAGTAAAAATGGTGGCTGATATGAATGGTCGCAACGATGTAAATAGTACCCGGTACATCGAACTAAACGTGTATTTTCTAACAGTTTTTGTTCCAGGCAGCGATACGTAGCTAAACAAGTTGTGGCGGGTTTATTGATTCATAAAAGTCAAAAGCAGCTTTGCAATAACTTTGTCGAGCGGAGGGGGTCCGGGTTGGGTTGAAGAATGTTTCGGTGGACCTGCTAGATGGATTGAAAATGGGAATAACTTATAAGGATGTGCGGGATGATAATTTGTCAAATTTGGGTTAATGGCGTTGCGATACTTTTGGATATATGGCTTACTTTAATGGTAGAAAAGACTACTATATTATTACTAACTAACAATAGAGTCCTAGGTATGCCAGCTATAGGGAATAATGGTTTGAACTCAACGCACTTAAGACCCCTCCCGATTTTCGTTGATTCCGATGTCTGTAGCCCACTAGACTCTCACTCTTATATGCCTAAGCCTAGTTAGTTTTCAATGAGTTACATTACACAACTCTACTACGATCTTGAGTTATGTCTCGCTTAAGAACACAAAAAGTAACGAAGGAGTCCGTCCAATCAAATGGTGGAGATAAGGAGAGGAAGTGATGATGAAATTTGTGAAGTCTCGAAGCGAGAAACCCGGTGGCGTTTCTCCTGAAGTGCCTCACATGTGTAGCGCAGCCATCCGGCCAGTGAGACATACACAGCGTTTTTCTTCAACGTCGCGGCAGCTTGCGAGAGACATCCACGACATCGTGTCCTCCAACGCCACCAACCCTTTCATCGTTTTCTTCAACCACATCATCACTCGCCGCGGAGTAATTGTTGCCGTGTGCTCTTCAGTACGGTGCCTCGGGTGTACAATAAAACTTGGTAGGTTATTGCGCCTCCCACGCACAGCGATCGACACCCAGATAGCCATCTGCACCGGACTGTTGCATTGCATCGGCCAATAATCTATGTAGGTACTCTGCTTCTGCACCTAAAGAGCTGGGCTGGTTGGAGCCTGGCGTCAGCGTTTCTTTTGTCACCACGAAATTCTGTGGTGCCATTTAAAATATCCTGATGAGTACCTATGTATTGGCAGCGGGTACGGAGTAGGAAGGGCGCTAGCAGTACGGAGTACTGTATCAACTTAGGTTAGCGACGATGGGGGCATTTTCAGGGCGATGAGACGATTCGAAAGAGTGTGGTGCCTCTTGGACGCTTTGGACCGGACAATATTGACGATGCGGTTGTGTATCTATCGGTACGACGAATTTCTTTTTGTGGACAGTAAGATCTTGCTGAACTGTCGGTCCTGAGTGACAGATGTCACCCTCTATCTCGCCCCTTGTCATGAAGCGAGTCAACATTGCAACAATGGAAATTCTCTCAGCCGTCTTCGTTGGATGGTGATACTCGTACTGGCAACAGTAAGTCGATGGTGTTTTGGTGGCAGCCATGATCACCTCTGGCCATGATATGGATTCGGTCGATAAGACTGGGGCTCGTATTTGCTTACAGAATCTTGATAAGGTCCCAAGCCGAGATATGGGGCCGATACGAAATGGTACCTATCTATTATGGTACCGTACTGTACGGAACTGTATGAGCAGTAGATGCTAGATCCAGCGTCATCCAGATCCTAAAGTGGCATTCCCAAGCCCTCCCCTCTTGATCAATTTCCTCCTGTTGCCGGGAGCCGGTCCCAAACATTACACAGAAGCGCTGTGTAGCCAGTGGTGGATCGAGATAATCCGTATAAATGATGAAGCTATCCGAAATCCGGAGACGAACTTCACCACGCAGCAGCACACCATTGCAGAGATGCAAGAGGGCAGGGCAATGGCATGGGGAATTAAAGATAGGTATTAAGTGCGATTGCGGTTCGAGGACGAGGGTCGACCTGAAAGTCGAGAGTCGAGACGCGACTGCCCCTGGGAAGTGCTGCTGGTTCCTGCATGGCTCTTGCTGTTCTAGTGGGTGGTGGCAGCGGGTGGCAGTGGGTGGCAGCGGGTGGGTCATCAAACGGCGTGGATACTCTCAAATGTGCAGGGTAGACACAGGGTACAGGCAGCTTGGCGAATCGGTGGACAGCGCCTTCCTCTTTGGGATGGACTCCCAAGAACTCTCTGAAGAGTCCCAAAGCATGCCTCCTGCACGCCAAAAACGCAACCTTTTTCCTGCGAACCTGGTTGTATCCAGTTTCATCTCGCTCTAGAGGCATTTTTCAACTAGTTGACGTTGCATCTGCCTCCGTACATGCACCTTTTCAATCTTTACCTAAAAAAAGACCAAAAAGACCACCTCGAGCCTCGAACGATATTCGGGTTGCATGGCAGGGCAGGGGAGCAGGGACGACCGAGGAAGAGATAGATTAATCTGCACTGCAGCCTCCCCTGCATCTCATCCCTCCCCGCCGCCGCTCACCATACTAGTATTTTGGGGGGGGGGGGGGGGGGGGTGGGGGGAAATATATCAACATGGACCGCCCTCAATTCGAGTGAGCTTGTTTGGTTTGTCGTCACACTTTGGACGAGGGGTTTCTTGCACTTTGGTTCCAGCAGTGTTGTCTGCATTTCACTCGTTTCCCCCCATCCCCCTCTTGCTCTTTAATAATTAATTTTGCACGAATTGAAGATGGCTTCCTCAGTCTCCGAGATGAGCATGCCTCGCATCCTCTTCTCTACCACCACCTTCGCTGTGGCCTGTATTTTGGCCCTCCTTTTGGGTAATGTCGACGCCTTGGCTTCAACAGACACCATCACTTGGGGTGGTGATAATTCAAGAACCGGATATCAAACGTAATTCCTTCTCCGTTTTCTTCTTTCATGACCCAAATTCCGACACATCAAATGTATTTGGTTCAGTCAAAACTACCCCGCGGTAAAATTGACAAACCGCGTTTTATAGTGCCACGGCAATTAAAACAACGCACACGGAGTTACAAATAGCTAACTTGTACTCAGTAACCATAATATGGATCCTTCAATCGTTGGGAGTCCTCAATTCGGCCAACTATTCAAAACCGCCTTACCGGGAAAATACAATGGTGTTCCGGAACAGATCTTTTCCCAGCCATTGGTTTACACACCCTCGGATGGAATACAGTATTTGTATGTCGCCACCGCTCAGAACAACGTCTACAAATTGAATGCAAAGACCGGAGCAATCATACTCAAGAGAAATCTACACATCCCATTCTTAGCTGCTGATTTGGACGGCTGCGTAGACATTTCACCCCATATCGGAATCACCGCCACGGGAGTCATTGATCCCGCCACCGATACGTTATACCTGACAGCTAAAACATACGTCAATCAAGATGGTGGCAATGGGGCTCAGGGAAAACCAGACGGCCGATATTATGTCCACGCGATTGATGTCAACGATCTGAGTGAGCGTCCAAACTTCCCCGTAGACTTGGAGGGCACAGTGGCAAGGAATAGTCCTACACGAAACTTCAATGGCGGTATCCATCACCAAAGGCCGGCTCTTCTCCACACTGGGCAGTTTATCTACGCCGGATTTGCTTCTCATTGTGTCCAATACAACTTCACCGGTTGGATTATGGGCTGGGACAAGACAACGGGGGCAACGGTAGAAAGATGGGCAACTGAAGGTGCTGGAATTCCAAACACTACGCCGGGAGGTGGAGTTTGGATGTCTGGAGGAGGTATTGCTTCAGATGATGCTGGATCAATTTTCTTCAGTACAGGAAATGGATATGCATCGCAACTTTCGACTATTCCTGTCAACGGCCGTAACCCTCCTACCGCCATTGAGCAAGCAGCTGTTCATATGACGATTGGCGATGACGGGAGTCTGACGCTGGTAGATTTTTTTATGCCTTGGGAGAAACAGCAGTTGGACGGTGCGGACAAGGATCTCGGAACTACTCCTCTTGAATTACTGCCTAGCGAATTTTCTTGCGGTGATGTCAAGCGGATTGGTGTCGTTACGGGAAAGAGTGGCAAAACATATTGGTTGAACTTGGATGACCTTGGGGGATACAAGAACGGACCTGATAAACTTGACAACGTTATTCAAGTATATCAGAATGAGAACTCGGTGTATGCTGGCGCCGGTGTCTATCCATTGGAAGGTGGCTATATCTATATTAATGGTAAGTTCTCTTTCCAAACTTTGCGTTACTGAAAGTATATAAGACTAATCCTCCAAACTACAGTCATTCAATTTCCAACTCATGTTTTTAAATTCGCCTGCAATGCTGGTGTTCCTTCTTTCACCAAGGTTGCCGATAGTCCTAGTAAAAATGCATACGTTCTAGGTGTTGGGCATGGCACTGTCACCTCTCTCAACGGGCAGGTTGGAACTGGTCTTGTGTGGACGAGTGACGTTCAAGGGTCCAATTTACGGATTTACAAGGCCGTCCCTGAAAATGGGTTAATGACTCAAATCAATCAATTCAACATTCCCGGAACTACAAAGTTCACACGGCCGGTATTTGGAGATGGAAGAGCTTACCTTGGAACAACTCTGGGATTCATCTATGGATTTGGTTCTCCCGTTAACCTCCCACTCAACTGTTCTTCGCCATACGACTTTGGCATTGCCAACCTCAACAACGCTACCGTGGCAAAGAAAATTACTTGTACCGCCCTTACCCCAGTCACGATAACTAATGCCACCATATCGGGAGACGCACATTTTGTTATATCAAATCTACCAGTTATACCGGCAACCATTGCAGTGGGCGGAACTTTCACTTTTGATGCTGTCTTCAGTCCAAAGTCAGTGGGGCCACTATCGTCAGATGTTCTCTTAAGTACGACCAACGGTGTTACTTACAGCACCACCACGCCTGTCAGCTTGCGTGGTACCGGTCAGAGTATCAACGCTTTACTTCAAGTCAGCCCGCTCACCCTGACATTCCAAGGTATCATTGCTGGAGGACAGATTGGAGGCGTCAATCAATCCGTGCTTTTCAACAACTTGGGTAACTCGCCATTGACTATTTCCGAAATCAAATACTCCCTCAAGAGCGAGAGCGGACCTTTTGTTCCAGCAAATGGAACTTCGTCCCAGCCCAAAGCTGGTCCATTTACTTTTATGGGCTTGCCTTCTTCCATCCCAGCAAACTCTGGAGTCACAGTTCAGGTCAATTTTGATACTTCGGTGCAAGGCAACTTTGCCGCTTATCTCAGTGTTGTATCGGATGGTGGAACCAAAATCTTCGATGTTCTTGGTACAGCTGGATCGGTTCCTGTTGCCTTGGTTGAATTCCAAACTCCTGATGGAACTGGATGGGTGAAATACGCGAAGGGATCCAACTTTACATTTGGAAATGTTACTGAGAATACCACACGCCAGCTCAAGATGCGTGTTACCAACAATGCTACCGCTGATGGTGCCAGTCTTTCAATCACTGTCTCGAAGCCGCCATTTGGTGTTGCTGGGATCATCGGGGCGAATAATCAAGTTGATCTCGCCGAGGGCACGATTCTCAAACCCGGAGAAAATGCTACTGCAACTCTCTACTGCTCGGTTCCGAAATCACAGTGGAACATGGATCCTTATATCGGAAGTGCACACTGGACTATGAATGTCAACGATCTCGACTTTAGCAAACAAGATATTCCATTCGTTTGCGGTGCTGTTACGGAACAAGCACCTCCTCTTCAACCAAATGGTCTCGGATACTATCGTTATACTGGCTGTTTCAAGGAAGCAAATCCCGGAAGACAACTAAAGTCCCAACTCTATAGCAATATCGGAAATACCCAAGACATGTGCATCGCCGCATGTGCTGCAGCAGGACAGACGTTCTGTGGAACTCAATACAACAGAGAATGCTGGACCGGACCTGGGATTCCTAATGAGCAGGTTGAGGAAGGAAATTGCAACTTTCCTTGTGCGGGAGATGTGAATCAAATCTGTGGAGGTAATGGACTTGATGGTACGGGAAGTTATATTTCACTGTTTGCGGATGTAAGGTCCTTCGACGGAAACACGACGACTCCAACTAGCACAGCAGGCTCTCCAGTCCCTACTGCTACCAGCGGTCCTCAAATCAAGCAAACCGTTGATAATTATGTCTTCCAAGGGTGTTATAACGAGTTGGCAGTTGGAGGCCGTGCTTTGGCCAAGGCAACATACACCGATGATCTGATGACGTTGGAAATATGTTCAAGTTTCTGCAATGGATTGGCGTATTTCGGTGTTGAGTATGGTCGTGAATGTTATGTAGGTCTTGAATCTCATTTTTCCCCCTAAGTCTCGGGCTAATTTTCATTTCTAGTGTGGAACTACCATCGCAGCTGGAAGTACCGAGGTGGCCAATCAAGCCGATTGTAAATTTTTATGCCCTGGAGATCCGACAGCATATTGTGGTGCTTCAAACCGTATCCAGTTATATGCCCTCAACTCGACAGCTGTTTCGTCTACGACACTTATCTCGAGTACCTCAAAAGCACCATCGACTTCCCTCTCCGTTACAAGCACCTCCCTTTCTAATTCAAGTTCTTCGGCATCTGTCACAGCCACTTCGGCAAGCTTGTCTTCATCAGTTGTTTCCACCAGTACATCTGCTGCACCAACAGGGCCGACAATTATCCCTTCTGTGGGACTCTACAGCTACCTTGGATGTTATACCGAAGGCACTAATGTTCGTGCCCTTGGGGGTGCCTCGTCTCCGAACGATACCCAGACTGCATCTCTTTGTGCAGCCTCCTGTGCCAAATTCAAGTATTTCGGAATGGAATATGGACGCGAGTAAGTGACAACATCTCTCTTCTTAAACCCTTGCCCCTTTCATCGAATGATCATTACTGACTTTATCTAGATGCTGGTGTGGCAATACTTTCGGTGTCGGAGCCACGCTTGTTAAAGACAGCGAGTGCGGCATGACCTGCGCCGGCGACAAGAGCGCATACTGCGGAGCAAGCAATAGGTTGAATGTCTATGTCAAGAATGACACGTCTTCAAGTTCGATAACCCTTAATGGCACCACGTCGAAAACTTCAGTCAGCTCTAGTGTACCCACGACATTAATCACCCCGACTTCGAGTATTCCAAGCGCAACAAGCTCAACACCTGCCTCTTCCTCGGCTAGTAGTACAACAGTGCCGGTTTCAACGAGCATCTCGTCAATTTCGAGTATTTCAAGTACGAGCAGTTCATCCACACTCCTCCCCACATCATCCACCACAGAATCCTCATCCGTATCTTCAACATCCACCTCCACCACAGCGCCCAAACCCACCAGCCCCTTTGTCTCCGAAGGAAACGCAAATTTCACATACTACTCCTGCGTCTCGGAGCCCTCCTCAGGTCGTCTCCTCTCGAGCCAAAAACTCAATAATGGAACATCCATGACCGTGGAACTCTGTCTTTCCACATGCTACAATTACAAGTACGCGGGTGTCGAGTACGGGCGTGAATGCTGGTGTTCCAACACCTTGAATCTTGCCGGCAATGCGGGGGCTACTCCAGCTAGCAATGTCACGGATAAGGAGTGCGGCTTCTCGTGTCCGGGCAATGCGACGGAGTATTGTGGGGCGGGGAGTAGGATGAGTGTGTTTTGGTGGGATGAGGTGAAGGCGAAGGGGAATGGGGTGAGTTTACCGGTTACTTTTGCGGATGAGTAAGGTGTGTTTTTTATGAGGGGGATGTATATATGAGATATGAGGGGGGGTTTTCTTGGTTGTATATATGGAATGTGGTGTAGAGAGAGGTGTTCGGTTTTTTTACTGGAAAATTTGATGATGAAAAATTGCTGGGTAGATGGATGGTATGAGGCAACAAAAGTTAGTAGAATTTTAGGTGCGGGGGTGTTTTTAGATTTAATCTAATGTTAATTATTTGTGTTGACTTGGTTTGGCTTTAAGATTTTGGTTGACGGTTCTTTTTGTTGTTTAGGTGACCTCCACTCCCTAAGATATGTTCTCCGACAATAGAGGTAGGTGTTGGAGGGCCCCCTTGGAGTTTGACTTTACGACGAGAGCTAGAAGGGGAGAGCAGAAGGGGTGTGTTGGAGGCGTTGCCTTTCAGAAGGAGGGGATGGCCTAGCCGTTTCCATGTTCTCGGTCAAGGTTAAGAAACGAAATGAAGGAACGATCTGGATCATCAAGACTGTGAAAGGCGTTTCATTGTAGTTCCCGTTCGCAAGTTCTAAATACGTTAGTCGACCATCTAAATTTATTTCTTCTTTTTTGTTAAATTAGTTGAAATGAACAGTCTCTAATATAATATGTTCTTGTACGCGAAAGTTTATTTATTGGTTTAATGCAATTCATTCGTTTGAGAGAATTGACTTAAACTAATGTATTTACTCTAATGATCGAATGTATTTTCCGCATACTACTGGGACATTTAAGAAGTGATGATAGCGTTTGTAGCTTACTACCTATTGTTTTCCCAAATGTATAGGACATAACAAACTAATTACCTGCTATACTTTAAATACTTCGGGTCTACTTTAGAAAGGAGAGGCTGCTATTGACTGCAGCTTTTCCTGTTCAGTCTTGGGGCATTTTTGGGATAAATTTGAATAAGGAGAGTAAATGAGTTGAAACCTCCCTTCAGGAACTTGGTTCAAAAGTCAAACATTTTTCTGGTAAAGTAGTGATTTAGGTACGCAGCAATTAAATCCCATGCCGCCCTATTCAACCGTGCTCTGTAAGGCTGAGACAACAAGGCTGCTGACTACGCAGCCTCCTAGTGAATTTTTTCCGGCGAGGCCTCCTTTGTCACGACTCTAGTGCGATCAAGAAATGTTTTCCATCACAACAAACACACTACGACTTCGACAAGTGTCCCTCATACAATCACTCGTCAACGTCACCATGCAAGAAGCAAAGAAAAACCCTGCCAGAAGGCATCCTTACAGAGGTAAGAAGGCATTCGGAACGAATGCAACTCCACGACAAAATGCTGCTCCAGCAGCAGGACCTCCTCGCGTCACCACTCCTCCTCTCACAGAAGCAATCCCTATGGATACTCCACGATTCGCAGATCTCGCAAAGGAGAATCTGATCCATCCTGTTATGCTACAAACCATCACCGAAGACCTCAAGTTCGACCATATGATGCCCGTCCAAGCTGCGACTCTTCACGATCTCCTCGCAAAAAGAATTGATTGTCTTGCGCAAGCAAAAACTGGCACAGGAAAGACGATAGCTTTTTTGCTACCAGCTATCCAAACCCTCATCAACAAGAGACAAGCTGGCAAAGGAGTTTCTCTGCTCGTCATCTCTCCTACTCGCGAATTGTCTATGCAAATTGCCAAAGAGGCTACTGCACTCCTGCAACGACTCCCACAATATAAGATTGGAATCGCAATTGGAGGAACAAACAAGACATCAGAGGAAAAGAAGATTCTTGGAGGGTGTGATATTCTGATCGCAACCCCAGGCCGTCTTTATGATCATCTCAGCGACGAGAGAATCCGAGATAAATTCAGTAACCTCGATACGCTGGTTCTCGACGAAGCCGATCGATTGCTAGATATGGGGTTCATGAATGCTCTCAGAGATATCGTCAAGTGTCTCCCAGACAAGGAGAAGAGTGGCAGACAAGGCATGCTTTTCTCTGCCACCATCGCTCCTCATGTCGAAAAAGTGGCACATCTTGTTCTTTCAAAGGGTTATAAATTCATCTCGACCATTCCAGAAGGCGAGCAACAAACCCACGAACGGGTACCACAACATCTTATTACTGTTCCTACATTTTCAGATGTTGCTGCTGGCTTGATCGGTTCCCTTCGAACTGAGATTGCCATGCAAGGTGCAGACACTTTCAAATCTATAATATTCGCACCCACAGCCGCACTCGCAGATTTCTACGGCGCAGTCTTGCAGAAAACCCCCAACATGCCTGAAATAAGCGTGTTGCATTCGAGGGTAAGTCAAAGCAAGAGAACCAAGACCACAGATGCCTTCCGATCAGCCAAGAACGGAATCTTGGTCGCTACAGATGTCGTTGCCAGAGGAATGGATTTCCCCGGCGTGTCAAACGTTTTCCAGGTTGGTATTCCTTCTGACAAGGAGTCGTATATACATCGATTGGGTCGTACCGGTCGTGCGGGTGCTGAGGGGAGAGGAACTTTCATCATTGCTGAACCTGAGGCATTTTTCCCCAAGTGGACTTTGAAGGCTATTGATTTTGAGACTACGGAGCCGGATTTGAGCGCCAAGTCTGATGTCACTGCAATTGTGGAGAGGATGGAGAATCAAGCAAAGACATACCAAGCTTGTAAGTTTCAAAATTCTGAGGCATTATCGAAATACCTCGTTGTCCCCACTTTCTTTGTTTACACGTGCTAATCTTGGAACAGGGCTTGGATATTATAAGGGACATATCAAAGGGATGAACTGGGACACTGCGGAGTTGGTTCAACAGGCCAACCTTTTCGCTCATCATGGTCTTGGTTCTCCTGAGGTACCTACTATCAGCAAGAATGTAGTCGGGAAGATGGGACTTAAGGGTGTCAGAGGGCTGAACATCGTTGCCGATCCTCCAAAGATTGGGAGAGGAGGAGGGGGTGGTGGAGAGGGCAGAAGTGCCGGAAGTGGCGGACGAGGTGGTTTTGGAGGTGGAGAGGGAAGAAGTGCTGGGAATGGTGGGCGAGGTGGAGGCGGAGGCGGAAGAGGGGGCAGATCTCGAGGTGGAGGAGGTGGTGGTGGATCGGGGTGGGCTTGATAGTTGTCGATGGGTGCGTGTATGATACGTGTACTTTTGATATTGGGTTTAGTATGAGTAGATGGATAGATTCAGCGTCGGCGTTCTAGAGGATTATCATGGTTGGGAATTATAGATCATTACTCTGATCGCTGGCTACTTTTCTTGTTCCTACTCGAAATTATATATCATTTTGAATACTGTGTATATACCTTTAAAGGAGGGCCTTCTGTTCATTCTCTTATCTTGTCTTCCGAGTCAGAAGTCTTGGAATAAGTGGTTTAACATGTTTGGGAGAACCGAAATATCAAAAGTTAGGAAAAGCAATCGTCTGTTCGAGATTCAATAGAGAAGCTATGCCGAAAAGGTCGCTAAGAGAGCCATTGTCTCTCTCTCTCCTTCTCTCTTCCATGAGATATGGACCCTTCGCAAGGGGTGACTTCGATGGCATACAAAGTCCCTTAAACGTTAAAAACCAACAACATGTGACTAAACAACAATCCCACAATCCATAAAAAAGCACCCAACACGTCGTCTCGGCATGAAGACAAGAAACATAACACCGAGCGAAGTACCTCCTACCTATCTCCTTGTGCAAACCTTCTAGGGAAAAGTGGATTGTTGATCCTTATTTTATACCGGGTTGGTGTTATATAACATGTTACGGTGGACTCTCGTGGCAGTAGCCTGTTATAGAGAGAACAAGTGGTGGTTTTATGAGACTTGTTACTTGAGAATTGGAGGGGGGGGGGTTCTGGAATTATGTTGGGATTTTATGGGTATGGGGTTGTTTGGTGTGGTACTTGTGATCTTTTGCGTTTGGTGGGATGTCTATGGTTAGGAGTGGTCAGAATGGATGGGTGGGACGAAGTGGTATCTTGCTCAGAGCTTGTTCTACTCGTGCAAGCTTATTTGAGGAAAGCGACTCATATTGTGCGATCAGGATTTAACAGTTTGGTTGACTTTACCGCTAATCTTCTAGAAGACTCGAGAGAATTAGAGTAAAATGGGAAGTCCCTTAGAGAACAGTGCCAGGCGCTACAACTCGTCGTGTTCATGTGTTGCTATATGATTACACTACCTACACAGTGTAACTCCCACTCCAAAACGAATGCAAGGCTTAACCCCTTTAAGGAAAAAAGAGACAAGAAGCAACATCTTCGACCAAAGATTCTAGAAGACAATTTCCACCCCCATCCCCCATCCC